>CM038680.1:364647452-364907852 GCA_021605205.1 Aegilops longissima | reverse complement strand
GTCATAGCAACATCAATCTCGAACATAGTGGATACTAGGATCAAACCCTAACAAAACTAACTCGATTACATGATAAATCTCATCCAACCCATCACCGTCCAACAAGCCTACGATGGAATTACTCACGCGGCGGTGAGCATCATGAAATTGGTGATGGAGGATGGTTGATGATGACGACGGCGACGATCCCCTCTCCTGAGCCCCGAACGGACTCAGATTAGCCTCCCGAGAGGGATTAGGGCTTAGCGGCGGCTCCGTGTCGTGAAACGCAATAAAACTTTCTCTCTGATTTTTTTCTCCCCGAAAGCCAATATATGGAGTTGGAGTTGGCGTCGGAGGGCCACCAGGGGGCCCACGAGGTAGGGCGGCGCGCCCAGGGGGGAGGGCGCGCCCCCACCCTCATGAGCAGGGTGTGGTCCCCCTGGTCTTCATCTTTGGCGAGGATTTTTTATTAGTTTTTCTAAGGTGTTCCGTGGAGTTTTAGGTCATTCCGAGAACTTTTGTTTTCTTCACATAAAACAACACCATGGCAATTCTGCTAAAAACAGCGTCAGTCCGGGTTAGTTCCATTCAAATCATACAAGTTAGAGTCCAAAACAAGGGCAAAAGTGTTTGGAAAAGTAGATACGACGGAGACATATCAACTCCCCCAAGCTTAAACCCTTGCTTGTCCTCAAGCAATTCAGTTGACAAACTGAAAGAGAAAAAGAAAAACTTTTACAAACTCTATTTGCTCTTGTTGTTGTAAACATGAAAAGCCAGCATTCAAGTTTCAGCTAATATTATGAACTAACCATACTCACAATAACACGCAGGTCTCATAATTACTCATATCAATAGCATAATCAGCTAGCGAGCCATAATAATAAAACTCGGATGACAACACTTTCTCAAAATTATCATAACATGATATAATGAAATGGTATCTCGCTAGCCCTTTACGAGACCAAAAAACATAAATGCAGAGCACCTTTAAAGATCAAGGACTGACTAAACATTGTAATTCATGGTAAAGAGATCCAATCAAGTCATACCCAATATAAACCAATTATAATGAATGCAAACGACAAGTGCTCTCCAATGGGTGCTTTTTAATAATAAGGGTGATGACTCAACATAAAAGTAAATAGATAGGCCCTTCGCAGAGGGAAGCAGGGATTTGTAGAGGTGCCAGAGCTCGGTTTTGAAATAGAGATAAATTATATTTTGAGCGGCATACTTTCATTGTCAACATAACAACTAAAAGATGACGATATCTTCCATGCTAAACAAATTATAGGCGGTTCCCAAACAGAATGGTAAAGTTTATACCCCCCCTCCTCCACAAGCATCAATCCATGGCTTGCTCGAAACAACGAGTGCCTCCAACATTCAACGGGTCCCAAGGGAAGTTTTGTTTGCAATTATTTTGATTTAGTTTGCATAAAGCATGGGACTGGGCATCCCGGATACCAGCCATTTTCTCGTGAATGAGGAGCGGAGTCCACTCCTCTTGAGAATAACCCGCCTAACACAGAAGATAAGGGCAGCTCTAGTTGACATATGAGCTATTCGAGCATGCAAAATAGAATGTTTATTTGAAGATTTAGAGTTTGGCACATACAAATTTACTTGGAACGACAGGTAGATACCGCATATAGGAAGGTATAGTGGACTCGTATGGAACAACTTTGGGGTTTAAGGAGTTTGGATGCACAAGCAGTATTCCCGCTTAGTACAAGTGAAGGCTAGGAAAAGACTGGGAAGCGACCAACTGAGAGAGCGACAACAGTAGTAAACATGCATTAAAATTAATTTACACCGAGTACAAGCATGAGTAGGATATAATCCACCATGAACATAAATATCATGAAGGCTATGTTGATTTGATTCAACTACATGCGTGAACATGTGCCAAGTCGAGTCACTCAATTCATTCAAAGGAGGATACCATCCCATCATACCACATCATAATCATTCTAATAGCATGCTGTCACGCAAGGTAAACCATTATAACTCATAGCTAATCAAGCATGGCACAAGCAACTATAATCTCTAAATGTCATTCCAAATATGTTTACTTCATAATAGCTGAATCAGGAACGATGAATCATCATATTTACAAAAACAAGAGAGGTCGAGTTCATACCAGCTTTTCTCATCCCAATAAGTCCATCATATATCATCATTATTGCCTTTCACTTGCAGGACCGAACGGTGTGTATAATAATAAGAGTGCACGTGCATTGGACTAAGCTGGAATCTGCAAGCATTCAATAAACAGGAGAAGACAAGGCAATATGGGCTCTTGGTTAAATGAACAATGATGCATATAAGAGCCACTTCAACAATTTAATCATGGTCTTCTCCTCTCAATTTCAAAGAAAAGAAAGGAAATAAAAACTATTTACACGGGAAAGCTCCCAACAAGTAAACAGAAGAACGGGAAATATTTTTGGGTTTTCTTTTTAATTATTACTACTACAGCAGGAAATAAACCACTACTATTTTTTTTGTTTTTCTAAGGTTTATTAAACACACAAGAAGAAGGCAGGAAAAAGAAAATAAACTAGCATGGATACTACAGTGAAAGAGTATGAGCACCGACATCTAGCAATGAGTGTGTGTGAACATAAATGTAATGTCGGTGAGAAATACGTATTCCCCAAGCTTAGGCTTTTGGCCTAAGTTGGTCTATTGCCGAGGATAGTGTCGTGTCAAACCGCGGATCTCGGTAGGGGGTCCCGAATCTGTGCGTCTAGGCGGATGGTAACAGGAGACAAGGGACATGATGTTTTTACCCAGGTTCGGGCCCTCTCGATGGAGGTAAAACCCTACTCCTGCTTGATTAATATTGATGATATGGGTAGTACAAGAGTTGATATACCACGAGATCAGAGAGGCTAAACCCTAGAAGCTAGCCTATGGTATGATTATTGTTCGTCCTATGGACTAAAACCCTCCGGTTTATATAGACACCGGATAGGGTTAGGGTTACACAGAGTCGGTTACAACGGTAGGAGATCTACATATCCATATCGCCAAGCTTGCCTTCCACGCCAAGGAAAGTCCCATCCGGACACGGGACGAAGTCTTCAATCTTGTATCTTCATAGTCCAGGAGTCCGGCCAACGGTGATAGTTCGGCTATCTGGACACCCCCTAATCCAGACTCCTCGGAGCCTCGAACCAGGCTTCAATGACGACGAGTCCGCGCGCATATTGTCTTCGGCATTGCAAGGCGGGTTCCTCCTCGAATACTTCATAGAAGATTTTGAACACAAGGATCGTGTCCGCTCGCAAAACAAGTTCCACATACCACCGTAGAGAGAATAACCTTTGTACAGATCTGCTTGACGTATTCCGGCGTGACATCACACCACGGCCAGGCCTTTATACTGAATCGTTTCTACTGTTCCACCTCAGCGCGTTTAGCAAGGCGGTTTCCTTGGCACGTCTTATCAGAGCGGAGATCGTGCCCCCTTATTCCGGGATTCCCATCAATACGGACGTGGAGAAACCAACCGCACCATTGATTACAGCGCTTGGGAGATAAGCGAGTTTTACCAGATCATGGGGGGACGATAGCTTCGTCCATCCATATAAGGGATAAGGATCCACCTTTAACCTCGCCTTCTTCCTCCTTTGCTCATCCATTTCACAAGACTCGAGCTCCAGCGCCTAAGTCCGCACATCCCACCTCAACCTTCTCCAACCATGTCCGGAGCGGAGGCAGTGGATGGCCTCCTCCGTCACGGAGGGCACATCAAAAAACTGCGAAAGCCGGATACTTGTCCGGCGACATCGCGTGTCGGCTCCCCAACAAGGGCAGCTCATCCCCACCCCTGTGCCCCATGAGAGGATGGTGTTCCTCCCACACTTCCTCCAGCGGACTAGGGTTTCCACTTCACCCATTCGTCCGGGGCTCATGTTCTACTACGGCCTAGATTTCCACGATCCGCCCCAATTTCATCCTCAACATCTCAGCGCTTATCGTGGTGGCGAGGCCTTCCTCTGCATCCAGCTCCACTTCGGCTTATGGCTGAAGACCTTCAATGTCAAGCCGAAGGTAGTGAGCGGCCGCCAAGCGGAGTGCAGAGGTGCCATGCTGGGCAGGATGGCCAACGCCCTATGTCTCGAGGGCTCCTTTATGGAGACCATAAAGGGGTGGCAATCGGGGTGGTTCTACATCACCGAGCCGCGCGACTCTCAATGGGCGGCGGCCCCCGAATTCCGATCTGGCTTCCCCACACGGCTCACATCATGGAAAGAGACGGTCCTGACGTGGGGTGATTCGGAAGAGCTGTCCGGACTCCAAACCTGCGTCCGAAACCTGGTGGACAAGAATCACAAGCTTGTCAACGTAATCCAGGTGATGCTCATCCACCGGATTCTCCCATGCCAGCAACGGGCCTTCAATTTGTGGGAGTTTGATGCGGCACAACACCGAATTTGAGCGGCTCTTCGACACTACGCACGAAGATGCCTCGGAAGGTGCTGTTCAAGGCGCCGGCTCCGCATCCGCCACCAAGATCGCGGATTCAGCTCGCAGCGTCAAGCCAGCGAGGTAAGTTATTTTACCCTTTATGGGACTCTTTTTCATAGTTTGACTCTATGCGGGATCTAAAACTCCCTAACCTTTGACAGATCGTTGAAGACGTCCGGACAGATTGACCGTCCGCCCCTTGCCGAAGACCAGCCGGACGCCTCGATTGACGGAGGCTTGCTCGGCACCTCACGTGGTGCCGGAGAAGAAGGCCACGGGAACTCGAAGGAGCTCCCGGCGCCAGGTGCTGTCGGACTCATCGTCCGACGACTCTGAGGTGGAATCCTCCCCTGAGGACGAGGAGGAGGAAAAAGAAGCCTCTCGCCCAGCGGGGGGAGAGAAGAAAAGGAAGGCCGCCCCGACTGGGAGGCCGGAAGGTCCAAGAAAGGAAGGACCCTTCCTTTGGACTTCTCCACCAACGCTGACAACGACGAGGAGGAGTGGCCACCAAGGGCCAAGCCTCTGGCGAGATCGTATGTGTCTTGACTCCGGAATAGCTCATGACTTTTTATTTGTCGCATAGTGTCTTCTAACGCCGAATATAACCATGTAGCCCGCCCAAGGACGAGCTCGCCGCTTCGTCGAGCGGCTCCCTGGATTCGTCGGATGTGAATAGCACTTCACTTCCGACCGCCTCCTCTCCTCGTGACGCAGACGACACCGCGGTGGAGTCCCAAAAGGGGCCCAGCCAGGAGGAGGTGGTCCTGGAGGCGCCACAAGGCGACCTCCCGGACTCCGGGCGCAAAGGGGGCGAAACCCCAGAGGGCTCTAAGTCCGGCCCTGTGCCGGACTCCGTACCGGAACCTTCAGTGGTTCCGAAGTCCGGCAAGCGGCCCCTTCGTAAGAAGGGTAAGACTGCGACGCCGGTGACCTCCGTCCATCCGGAGGCACGGATAGCTTGCCGGAGGCGCTTAACGGCACCTCCATCAACGAGGAGCACCGCACTGCTATGAGTGTGGTGATCCAAAAGTTCAGTCCGCCAAGAGCGGGCTGATCGAAGTCTGCACCAGCCTTCTAACAGGCTTTGAGGTAAGTTTAGAATATGTAAAAATATTACCGCATAGACAGAGCCCCCTGATGCTTAGTTCGTGTTCGGAAAGAAAAGCGGACTGAGGATCTAAAAAGATATACGCAGGAGTCTAACATAAGTATGTCAATATGGGAATGCAGGCTCGCTTGCTGACCTCTGCCAGACTTGATCATGGAGGTCAATGCATTGAAGCAGAGCCTCGAGCGGTCCGAGAACGAGCTCGGCCTTGCCAAGAAGCAGCTCGAGGACAAGGAAGGTAAGTAATACCTTATTAAAGTAATACCTTATAGAAAGGATTTGGTTGCAAAATGACAGGACTAACGTGGGTATTGTAGGGGCCACGAACAAGGTGGCGACCACAAGGAAGCGGTGTCCACAGCCCAAAGCAAAGCGGCCATGGAGCGCACCGAGCGAGAGAAGCAGGAGGCGCGGGTGGCGGAGGTGCGGCAAGAGCTCCAGGCTCTCGTGGTAAAACACGAGAGTTTGGAGCGTGACTCGAAGACTCGAGAGTCCTAGCTCTCCTCGGCTCTTGAGAGTGCCAAAGCCGCTAAGGCTGAAGCCCAAAAAGCCCTCCAGGAAATTGAATCATTAAAGAAGATAGCAGCGGGTAAGGCATTCTTTATGCAAAGCAAGCATGTGAAAGTGAATTATCTATTACTTACCCGAATCCGGAGCTCTCCAGAGCATTCGCAGATCTGCCCGTAGTGTGTCCGATGCTGCCGCTGCTCTACCGCCCGAGGAGGGGAGCTCGACGGAAAAGGTGTTCTGTCTCAAGATGTCGAGGCGGACATCCGTGCCCTGAGCGACCAGTGAAGCAATGGTCGAGCTCCACAAGGTCACCGAACAGGCCATGAAGGGCCTCATAGTTCGGCTGTGGCCTCACGGAAGCCATGCCCGGAGCTACTTTGGGCTAGTCTGCGGCGGCCGTGGACGCCTGTCCATGGATTGAAGTCATCAAGCGCTCCGTCTGCATTGAAGGTGCCTGTTGGGCCTTGCCCGTGCTAAAGTGCACCGGGCAAGATGGATGCTTGAGAAGCTTGTGACGGACGGGCCACCGTCAAGGCAGGAGCATCGCAAGCCGAAATGTACTATGAGGGCGCCTGAAGGGTGCCTGCCTTATAGTGGGTGAATGCTCCAAAGATGTAATTTTGAATAGACTGCATTTGTTATCCTCAGACGCTGAAAACTTGTTCATATGCGCTAAGCAACGCTTGTGAATTTAAAATATTACCTTCTGTGCAGACGTTTATCAAATTTGAGAGATGGCAAGTCGTTGGCTTCAGCCCCCATGCCACGAGTGCTGGGGTGTTCGGGATAAACTTGAGCGCTCTTGTTCCCATTCTTGGGTCCTTCGAGGGAGGCGCTCAACACAACGAACAAGGAAACCGGACTATAGTGCTTGAACACTCTCACTTAGCCATAGAATTCTATAATTTTAAATTTCGGCGAAGCCCCTAGTATTTGGAAGACCGAGTTCGGGACGCTATCCACGCCTTGGCCGGACAATGCCGACTCCTCGCTCTAAGCGACATAAGTCTTTAGGGACCCGAAAAAACCTCTCGAACAGCGACAGGCTCTCGCCCTATCATGACGGTCAGTTTTAGCTTTCTTCACTGAGGTGCTCAACCCAGCTCAACCGGGGCACAATCGCAGTGGTTCTCCCAGCGCTACCTTAGCCGATATAACGGAACGTAAGGTACCAAAACATGGGAGCCGGGCAAACCCAACTATTGACCCAAGACATGATTCGGAGCCGATGCATATAATGCTATAAGTTCGGGGTGCCGCTGAAAGTGCGTTATATCGACTAGAGGGGGGGTGAATAGGCGATTTTTATGAATTTTACAAATTCTTCACTGAGGAATTTGCCGGTGAGGAAATTCCTTAGCGAAGAAATACATGCAGCGGAATAAGTACTCAGAAGTAAACATAGCAGATTACAAGCATAGTCATCATGATGAAATGAAGACAATCACAGAGTACAGAAAGCGTAATCACAGGATAACTCAAGATGAAGACAAACAGACTGAAGAATTTGAACTGAGGAAATTGAGAAAGTCTTCACCAAAGTCTTCAAACACAGATATGACAAACACTCAACACAAGAATGAGGAAATGAAAGGGTTGAGGAAATAGAACCAGTTAGGTTGGTGAAGACAATGATTTGGTAGACCAGTTCCAACTGCTGTCTCGGCTTGTACGTCTGTTGGAGCGGCTGAGTATTTAAACTCGAGGACACGCAGTCCGGACACCCGATCCATCGAAAGCACGCAGCTCAGACACCAAGTCCTCACCAGATTCTCCTTGAACTAAGGCCACGCAGACCTCGTCCAATCACTCGTGGTAAGTCTTCAGCGACTTCCAAACCTTCACATACTTGGTCACTCGGCGATCCACAATTCCTCTTGGATGTTCTAGACCGTGACGCCTAACCGTCTGGAAGAAGCACAGTCTTCAAAGGTAAAAGCGCCGGATCCACGCTGGATCAATTTCTTCAATGATGCTCAATCACTTTGGGTTTGTTGGGGTTTGGTTTTGGGATTTTCCTCACTTTGGGTTTTTCCTCACTTGATGATTTTCGCCAAAGTCCTCGGAGGATGGGTTGCTCTCAAATGACAAGTGTCAAGTTCTCTCGAGCAGCCAACCAACTAGTGGTTGTGGGGGCGGCTATTTATAGCCTCGGAGCAGCCCGACATGATAAGACATAAATGCCCTTAAATGATATGACCGTTAGGTGGAGATATTTTGGGACAGGTGGCCAGAGAACAACAACGGTCGGAAATTGGAACATCAAATTCCTCGGGGCTATCATGTTCTCATCGTAGGCAATTCAGATCTTGGCGAATTCCTAACTCCTCGGTCGAACAAATTCCTCAAAGGACTGTAAGAGCTTGCCTCTCACATCAAGAAATTGACTGAACTGTATGAGATTTCCAAAGGCTTCACTCAAGGGATTGGTAGGTGAGGATTTTGAGTTGAGCATCAAATGGAAATTTTTCCTTAGTATTTCCTCGACCCCTTTAACAATGACGGTGTTTTATGACTCAAGAAAGAGAAAATGAAACTACGAAAACAAAAGTCTTCACGCTTCATGTTCCTCAAATGAATACCAAGTCTTCGTGATCACACCAATTTCTTCACTTTCAAAGTCTTCGAAAGTCTTCGAATATCAAATTCTTCATTGAAGAAATTCATTTTAGGGTCGACTTTCTCTGTAAATATCAAACTCCTCATAGACTTATAGACCTGTGTATACTCACAAACGATTAGTTACTTAACCTATAAGTCTTCAATACACCAAAATCACTAAGGGCACTAGATGCACTTACAATCTCCCCTTTTGGTGATTGATGACAATACAGGTTAAGTTTTCAACGGGATAAATATATGAAGTGTAAATCTGATAATGAGGATTTTGATTGCAAGATATAGAAGAACTCCCCTCAAGATGTGCATAGTGAGGAAATTGCTTTTGAGGCAATGCACATTTGAAGAATTGAATCATGGAGATCTCCCCCTATATCTTGTAATTCATACACGCATTTGACAAATAATATGAGGAATTTGAAATGCATGATGAAATATGGTGCTTGATGTTATGCAATGTAACACACAAAGAGTATCAGAGCCCAAAGGCCAAATTGGATCAGAGCATAACAAGTATCAAAACTACTTCAAATCAGAGCAAAAGCATAATGCATCAGAAGTATCAAAGCACCATCGGGTTTAAGATTACAACTCAATCCAGCAAAAGGTTTCAGAAGAACGAGAGTTGTAACTTAATAAAATACTGTATATAGACAAAAACGAGACCCGCTTGAAGACTAACTCAAATTTCTCCCCCTTTGTCATCGAATGACCAAAAGGATCGAAATTGAGGACTAACGCTCTAGAAGAAATTCAAGTTGAAGACGGAGCGCCAGCATTGTCGGGGTGGTTCGTTGAGGTAGGACCAGCAGCAGTGTCTTCCAAATCTTCATTTTCATCAGTATCGCGAGATGAAGAATAGGAGCTGGCCACCAAGGAAGGAACTTTGACCTTCTTGAACTTCTTCGGAGGAGGTGCAGACCAGTCAAATTCTTCCTTGAGTCCCATTGATTTCAGTTCTTCTTCATTGTAGACATGTGAAAGAACAGCCAGTGCGCTTGAAGGTTTCATGAAGATAGTAGTGGTTTTTCTTCACTGCATTGTGAGTTGAGGTCAGTTTGTAAAGAAGAGTGCCAAACCGACGTTTGACCCACTTGTGATTGCGATCAACCTTCCGATGAAGACCGAGGAGTAACTCACGATCACCATCACCACAGGTGCGAGCTTGAGGACTTTGCTTAATCGAGGTATTTGTCTTTGAGTCATGGGTGGCGAGTCATCATTGGTGGAGTAGGATGTCGCTTTGCTGGCTGTCCATCCAATGGACGAATGCCTTCATCTATCACAGCAGCAGCCTTCCTTTTCATCACCGAGGCAATTGGCCGCTTGAGGACTTCAATAGGGGCCAGGTAGCTGCAGTGGTTCAAAGTGTCAGCCTTGTAATTCAGTGAAGATCTTGACCTTATGAATCTCATAATCCAAGGCGCATAAGGCTTCAGCTCAAAAGGTGACATGGCAATGTTGGCCAGAGTCCTCATGAAGAAATCATGGAAATTGACAGGAACGCCATGGATGATGTTGAAAAGCATATTCTTCATGATGCCAACGACTTCTTCATCATTCGAGTCGTGGCCCTTGATAGGACTCATAGTCTTCGACAAAATTCGATAGACTGTTCGAGGCACATATAACAATTCCTTGACGAGGAATTTGGTCCTTGAGCTTGCCTTGGTTTCAAAGGCTTCATCAAGACTTGCATATAGTGATTTGAAAGTTCCTTTTCTTCATAGATGCGACGTGCACCGCCAATCGGAGGATCGAGTGGAAGAGCTCGAAGCAATTCACTTGCCGGAGCCTTGTAGTGAGTGTTTTCGGTCATCCAATCCAAGACCCATGAAGTGACATCTTCACATCTCCGTGATGTGCGGGGTTGCATAGAACTCAAGAATTAGCTCTTCATTCCAATCACATATATCGATGCAAAAGTTGAGAAGACCTGCATCGTGAAGAACACTTAGAACGGGCTCAAAGCTCGGCAAAGACTCCATATCCACATGAGGAATATGAGCATGATCGAAGATTTTGTCCTTGTTGAAAAGCACTGAGGAATAGAAGTTGGCTTGACTGGCAGTCCAGAAGCGCCTCTTCCTAATCCGAGCAGAGTCATAAGGATTATATTCAGTGAAGAACACATGCTCAGCAAAGAAATCCTTAGCCTTGAACTTTTGCTTGGTCGAGAACGGGTTCTTCTGTTTTGGCAGAGGTGTGTCAGTCAGTTGCATCACCACCTCTGGAACCGTAAGTTCAGGTTCTTCAGCTTGAGGAATTTCTTGATCCTCAACTTGTGCAGTCTGAGGATTTTCAGCAGCAGCAGCAGTTTCATCAGCAGCAGTTTCATCAGCATCAGGGGCTGGAATTTCTTCATGCACAGGACTCGTGGGTTGATTTTCTTCAGAGTCGATCTGTACAGTCTGTGCAGGGGAGTGAGGAACTTGTTGAAGCGGGGTGAAGAGCGGAGTATTGGGATGTTGATCTTCCCAAAAGTCATCATTGATTACTGGAGTGGTACATCCAATATCCACATCTTCATTTTCAATTTCCTCGAGACCGCTTGAGGAATTTCATGGTCCGATGAGGGAATGACCGGGTTGAAGGGATTGCTTCCACTTCAATTTCTTCATCAATTTTCTCGCATGAGCAGGAGATTGATGTTCTTCATCGATCCGTTGGCACTTCATATTCTTCTCCAAACGGAACCACTTCCTTTGAAGGTATGGAGGAAATTGGAATAGCATCAATCGGGTTCTCAACTGAGCTGGTCATTTGCTTCAATTTCTTCGCAGCCGAAGAATCTGACGCAGCTGATGCTTTTCTCTTCTTCACAGCAGCTCGTTCTGCAGCCTTTGTTTTCTTCACATCCGAAGCAGATGGAAGAATTGGAGTGGGAGTTGGCGCAGGAGGAGCGGAGGAATTTGGAGCAATTTCTTCAGGAGCAATTTCTTCAGGCGCACCGCTAGTGGGTGCCCTGGCAGTTTCTTCAGCGGCTGGAATTTCTTCATCAGCCCTGGAATCAGCATGTTCTTCAGCAGGCTGAGCTTCAGCGGTGCTGGCCTTTTCTTCACTAGGCTGAGCAGATGCTCCAGCCTGAGGATTTTCATGTTGCACAGGTGCAGCAACATTTGTGAGATTCTTCGTCAGATTGACGAATTTGGTCTTGACAACTTGCCAATCAGCATAGTACGTGTCAAAGTTCTTGCTGAGGTTCTGAATTTCGTTTGAGCTTGAAGAAGTTCCTCGGTGTCATCTTGACAACATTTTCTTCGAAACCTCTCCTTCTTGTATTGAGCCTTTTTGATTTCCTTCGCCTTTTCGAACTTCCATTTTTCTTCAGCAATGAAGTGAGTCAACATATGACTTTGACCTGGTGTCAAAGGAAGATCAGCAGAGGGGTATTTGGATCACAGTGAGGTCGATGAAATCGAGGACTTTCTTGGGTCCAAAAGCATTGGCACAGCTGTTCCCTTGGCTCTTGCGGCTCTAGCTTGACGGTCTCGATGATTTCTTCAAGTTCTTCATCAGATGCCTCATCATCAGATGGCACGTGGACAACAAGCTGTTTCTTCTTGGGCTAGGCCGAGGACCACGCCCAATTGTTGCTTTTGTCTTCAGCAGCGCCGGGCGGATGAAGAATTGAAAGCAGCTGAGGAATTTGCAGAGGTGCCTGAGGCAATTGAAAATCCAGCAGTCCTTTGACAAGTGGCTAGGTGCACTGGAACTGAAGGTTTGGACGGAGCAGCTGAGGACTTTGATGGAGCAGCAGTGGTGTGAGGAATTTGCTGCTGAGGAATTTGCCTGGTAGGAGCTGCTGAGGAACTTGGCCGTGAGGGCACAGATGAAGAAGCACTTGGCTTATTGGCAGACTTCTTTTGCATCGATTTCTTCGGCTTGGCCGAGACCTCAGTGGCAGCAGCAGCGGCAGAATCCTCATTGAATTTCTTCACCGCTTCCTTTGCTTGCTTAGCCAACTTAGCTTGGCGTTTAGCCCATTCCTCAGGAAAGTCCTCACCGCGTTTGACGCTAGTGGGATCAGCTATTTGGCCTGGTGCCAAAGGAGCTCTTGGGCATGGAGGATTTAACGCGAATTTCTTCATGTACTTGGGTGTAACATAGCGGTATTCCTTCCATTCCGTGCCCATCTCCGCTCAATTTTCTCAAGACGCACCTTGCGCTGAGTTTTGCTTTCCTCATCCGTGTGCAATAGTCAGGATATATTTCCTCAGGGATTTCGAAAGCAGTCATGACCTCAGGTTTCTTTCCTCCTTTCTGCGGCTTCTTACCATCTGCCATTTTCTTCAGGTGAGGAAATTGAACAATTGAGTTCTCTGAAGAAGTGTGCAGTTTTTCTTCGAGGAACGCCGAAGTGAAGAACACGACGAACTGAGATGAACAGTTTAGAAGTTCGTCCGTTCAGATCTTCTCCGCCCTAACTTGGCAGAGGAAATCAGCTACGGCGACGGCGGAGTGAAGAAATTCCACAGTCGGCGCGAGTAGTCGGCCGGGCGAAGAGGTCAAGGCAGTGAAGCTTTTCCTCACCGGCGACGATGGAGTAGCGGCGGCGCTAGGGTTTCGAGGAGCTCGAGCGGGAGAGAGATCGAGTGAGGTAAAAGAGTGAGGAAGGGAGAGAGGGGGGTATTTATAGCCACGGTGAAAAACAGCTCGTCCGAAGATTTAGGACGAACGTGCCCCTGACCGCTTCCCTTCTCACGACATGTGTCACCCACGTACAGTGTAGTGGAGATCGTGCGCGATCGTGGGTGAATATAATAATGCATCGTGGGATGCGGAACGGTTTGAGCGGTAAAATCGAAGTTTGGATAAGATTCGTTTTAAAAGTTCCGTTCGCAATTTCTTCAGCTGTCAAGGACATAGTGAAGAATTTGAACGAGTTTCAAAGTAGAACGCACATGAAGAATTTGTGAATGGATTGGGTTGAGTATAGCATAGAGGGGGAAGGGTCCGATCACATTCACTTAGCAGAAAAAGCGACTTGAAGAAATAGCCATAAGTGAATGCTGTAGAGGACATAAATCCATATATATATATAGCCAATGAAGAAAGACGACGGAAACAGTGAAGAATTTGCAAAGTTGAAGAATTTGAAAAACTGAAGAATTTGAAAAACTGAAGAATTTCAAAACTCAAGAATTTCAAAACTGAGGAAAACTCAAATTGAAGATTTTCAACTTTGGTGGTGGCGTGACCCACCAGATAAGAATGATGATTTCAGACACCGCGTACAATTGTCGAGGGTTACGAGAATCAAATTCTTCATTAATTTCTTCACACTTAGAGTGTTATTCTTCATTGATTGAAGAAAACGTTTCTTCATGTGTTGCACATCTAAGTCATCAATTTTGCATAAGTGTTAGGATGTGTGTCTTTTTCAAAGAACGTTCAAGATTCTAAGATATTTAGCTCACACCGCAACTTGCTAAATCTCTTCTCATCCAAGGGCTTAGTGAAGATATCAGCTAGCTGTTCTTCATCTTCACATGCTCGATGGAGATGTCGCCTTCAACACATGATCACGAAGAAAATGATGACGAATTTGAATGTGCTTTGTCTTCGAGTGCTGAACTGGGTTGTGAGCAATCTTGATGGCACTCTCATTGTCACGAGAGAGAGGCACATTCTTCACGTTGATGCCGTAGTCCTTGAGGGTTTGCTTCATCCATAGTAATTGAGCACAACACGAGCCAGCAGCAATGTATTCAGCTTCAGGATGGGCGGTGATACGCAGCTCTGTTTCTTCGAGGACCAATGGACCAAAGATCGTCCGAGGAAATGACAAGTACCAGAAGTTGACTTGCGATCCACACGATCACCAGCATAGTCGAGTCGAAATATCCAATGAGATCAAAAGTAGAGCCCTTGGGGTACCATAATCCTAGTGTTGGTGTGTGAGCTAGATATCAAGAATATGCTTCACAGCCTTATGGTGTGATTCCTTCTGTAGCTTGAAATCGGGCACACATGCAAACACTAAGCATTATATCTGGCCTAGATGCACATAAGTACAATAAAGAACCAATCATGGAGCGGTATACCTTGTGATCAAGTCAATACCATTTTCATCGATTGCATAGATGGCCATTTGTGGGCATAGGAATTTTGACGCCTTTGCAATCTTGCATGCCAATTTCTTCAGGACATCTTTGAGGTATTTCTCTGAGATATGAATATGCCATTGTGTTGTTGATTTAATTTGAAGACCTAAGAAGAATTTCAACTCTCCCATCATAGACATTTGATATTCTTCACTCATCATATAGGCAAATTCATCACTATAACGTTGGTTAGTACAGCCAAAGATAATATCATCAACATATATTTGGCACACAAACAGTTCACCATCATAAGATTTAGTAAAGAGAGTAGGGTCGAGTGAACTGGTGTGAAGCCATTCTTCACGAAGAATTCCTTCAATGTATCATACCACGCTTGAGGGGCTTGCTTGAGGCCATAGAGGGCCTTATTTAGTCTGAAGACTTTGTCGTCGATTCTTTGGATCTTCAAAACCTGGGGTTGAGCAACATATACTTCTTCCTCAAGCTTACCATTGAGGAATGCACTTTTCACATCCATTTGATATAAAGTGATATTGTGATGGTTAGCATAGGCGAGTAATATGCTAATAGACTCAAGTCTAGCAACAGTGCAAAAGTTTCATCGAAATCAATTCCTTCAACCTGCGTGTAGCCTTGAGCTACTAGTCGTGCCTTATTCCTCACCACAAGACCATTTTCATCTTGCTTGTTGCGATAGATCCACTTTGTGCCAATGATATTATGTTTGCGAGGATCTCGACGTTTGACCAGTTCCCACGTTGTTGAGCTCGAATCGATGTAATTCTTCTTGCATGGCCTGAATCCACTCCGGCTCGAAATGCTTCATCTACCTTAGTGGGCTCTGTGATAGAGACAAAAGCATAGTGCCCACAAAAGTTAGATAAGTGTGAAGCTTTTGAGCGAGTGAGAGGACTGGCGCTTCAATGTCATCGATGATCTTGTCAACTTGCACTTCTTTTGCAACGCGAGGATGAGCTGGTTGTCTTCGAGGAATTTGATCATTTTCTTGAGACCATTTTCTTCACATTATCTTCAGTGCATCACTTGACGTTCTTCACAGACAGAATGAATTCTTCAGCAGTTTCTTGATGAGGGATGACATCCTCGGTTGCCTTGAATCTGATAGAATCCTCGGTGCTGGTTCGCCTAACACGAAGGTAGGTGCTCTCTTTGCAGCCATTAGTTTCATCGAACCGCACATCTACAAAGGTCAACAATCTTGTGAAGTGCGATGTTGAAGACTCTGTAGGTGTGCGAGTCCTTTCCGTAACCAAGCATAAAACCTTCATGTGCTTTCGTGCAAATTTAGAGTGGTGGTGAGGATCTCTAATCCAGCATTTAGCATCAAGACTTTGAAATAACTTACATTGGGTTTCTTGTCGTGAGGAGTTCATAGGCGTCTTCTTGAAGAATTTGTGAAGATATACTGTTGATGATGTGGCACGCAGTGTCAATTGCTTCAATCCAGAAACGACTAGGCGTTTTGTATTCATCAAGCATAGTGCGAGCCATCTCAACAAGAGTTCTGTTCTTGCGCTCCACGACGCCATTTTGCTGAGGAGTATAAGGAGCAGATAACTCATGAGTAATACCAAGTTCATCAAGATGTTCATCAAGACCGGAATTCTTGAACTCAGTTCCATTGTCACTTCTGATGTGCTTGATCTTCACACCAAAGTTGGTTGAAGCCCTCGAGGAAAATCGTTTGAAGATTTCCTGCACTTGATTTTTGAAAGTAACAATGTGTACCCATGTGTAACGAGAGTAATCATCAACAATAACAAAGCCATATAGAGATGCATCATTAGTGACAATGAGTAATGATTGGGACCAAGAGGTCCATGTGAAGCAATTCAAGGGACGTGTAGTGGTCATGATAGTCTTCGCTGGATGCTTGGCCTTGGTCATTTTCCCGCTTCACAGCTCCGCATAAGTGATCCTTGAGGAATTTGACATTCTCAATGCCAATGACATGCTTCTTCTTCGCAAGCGTGCAAATTCCTCATGCCTGCATGACCAAGTCGTCGATGCCATAGCCAGCCTTCGAAGCTTTTGCAAGTAGGCACACGGCTGGTTGTGGTCCCGTGGAAAAATCAACAATATACAAGTCTCCTCTCCTAAAGCCTTCAAGACTTTGGAATTGTCGACTTCCATAATCACAACACAACGATACTTGCCAAAGATAACAACCATATCAAGATCACAAAGCATTGAGACTGACATGAGGTTATATCCTAAAGACTCAACAAGCATGACTTTGTCCATGTGCATGTCCTTAGAGATAGCAACCTTACCAAGTCCCAATACGACTTTTGCCTTTGTCAAGAAAGATGATATGCTTCAGATGTGACGGTGATAAGGGAGCATCCATCAATAGATTCTTGTCACCAGTCATGTGATTTGTACATCCACTATCGAGAACCCACTCAGTGGCTTTGGGTTGATCATCCTGCAGATGAATTAGTACAACTTACGATCTCATATACTTCATCAGTGAAGAATATGATATCAAGTTCATCGATGAATTTCATCACCAAGATTCAGATAAGCAGTATGAGGACGTGTGAAATGAAAGTTCATTTCATCATGATTAGCCTGCGTCCTTTCAGGCAATTTTGTCAGGCCCCCAGCAAATTCTTCAGACGTTTAAGACACGTCTGGAGACCTGACCCTGCAGAAGAGATTAGTTCTTTTTCTTCACCACCCACATCTGAAGGGGTGGCAAAGAGTTCATCATTCTGCGAGCACCATATGAGAATGGTGGCATAGAGGCCAAACCATTTCGTTTCACATAAGAGGGGTTAGGGTAAGCATATGAATAAGCAGAGAAATTCTTCGAGGACTTATGAACATATTGGTTTGAAGAATAATGCACATATTCATAGCCCTTAGCTCTACCTCAAAATGAGAGTTATTAGCACGATGATAATCATATGAGGACTTTGATCCTTTTGAGGAATTTGATCCATGTGAGGATTTTGGTCCGTATGAGGACTTGGATCCATATGAAGAATTTTGTCCATATGAAGAATTTGATCTGGGGTTCCTTTTCTTCACTGGTGGTGTCATGAGGACATTCACCAAGACTTTCAAGACACTTCTTGGGAACCCAGATTTTCTTCATAGGGGACCGTTCTGCAGCTTAGTGCCAACATATCTAGCAAATACTTCACCATTCTGATTTTTGAACAGTTTATAGTTTGAGTCAAATGACTCATCATCGTAATGAGGAAATTCACATGTAAAACCGGATAAGGTAGATGGATCAATCGGAGGTCCCTTTGCAGCAACCCATGAGGTTTTGGGATACTTGCTCGGGCTTCGAAAGACGCTCCATCAAGATTGAGTTTCCTCTCAAAGGCAATACCCTCTTTCCTAGGGTTCTGTTGAGGATCTGCTTTTAAGCACATCACAAAGAGTCGATGCCCTTTGAGGCTTTTGTACATGCCTGTCATGTACAATTCCTTCAATCCTGCATCGTCGGTGATACTAGCAATGTCCTCGATGAGGAATTAGTGATAGTAGAGGCAGGTGAAGAATTTGTAACAGTTGAAGCATTTGAACATTCAGTGAAGAATTAGCGATTCACGCTCAATGCACTTTAAGCATGGAGGAACAAATTCTTCTTGAGAAGCGCTGATTTGTTGAGCAAGTAATGAATCGCGCCCTCTCAAGATCTTCATAACTTGCTCTTAGCTTCTCAAGATCTTGCTTTCTTTGAAGAAATTCATAAGAAAGTTTCTCATGATCGATAAGAGAGTGTTATGATGACCTTGAAGGCTGTCAAGCCTAGACCTGAACTTTCTCAAGATTTTCGCTTAGGGCTTGAGTGCGATCCATTTCTTCACCTAACATATCATCACTCTTATCTAGCATGTTTTGAACCTTTTCAAAAGCCCTTTGTTGTTTTATAGCAATCTTAGCAAGTTTAGAGTAGCTGGGCTTGAGATCCTCATCGATTCATTTTCACTAGATTCGGAGGAGGTGTAATTGAGTACCTTGGCACCTTTTGCCATGAAGCAATAGGTGGGGCGTAGTCATCATTTTCCTCATCGGGCTTGTCGGTAGTCAGCTTTCTTGATGTTGAAGATGGACTTGCTAACATAAGCTGTAGCAAGAGCCAGACTAGCCACACCAGATTCGGATTCTTGAGACTCCTCCTCTTCCTCATTTTCCTCAGATTCAGCTTCAGAGTCCATTTCCTTGCCAATGAATGCCCGAGCCTTTTTGGAGCTGCTCTTCTTGTGAGAAGAAGGCTTTGAGGATTTTGATGATGAAGATTTTGATGATTTCTTCTTCTTCTTCACGCCATCGTAATCGTAATCCTTGTGTTTCTTCTTTCTTAATTCCTTTTCCCATCGAGGACAATCTTGGATATAGTGACCAGGTTTCTTGCATTTGTGGCAAAGTCTTCGCTTATAGTCACTAGATGAGGAATCACCGCTTCTTGAGGATTTTCCAAAGCGACCACGCCTTGTGAATTTCTGAATTTCTTCACGAGCGAGGCTAGCTCCTCGCCAAATTCTTCAGATCTCCAAGGCTACTACCAGATTCTTCACTCTCGATTCAGATTCAGCCTTGGCCTTCGTGGCACGTGTTCTTCCATAGCCGTAACCATAGAGGTCTCTCTTTTGACAAGAAGTCGAACTCGTGAGTATTTAGCCTTCGAGGATATCAGCAGGATCAAGAGACTTGTAGTCAGCTCGTTCTTGTATCATCGATGCGAGTGTCAAATGAGGAATCAAGCGATCTTAGCAATTTCTTCACCACCTCATGGTCGGTGATGTCGGTGGCACCAGTGCTTGAAGCTCATTTGAGATGTCGGTGAGGCGATCAAGGTTTGTTGAACATTTTCGTTGTCGAGTCTTTTGAAGCGGTTGAAGAGATTCGAAGAACATCAACTCGAGAGTCACGCTGAGTTGAAACACCTTCATTGACTTTGGACAGCCTGTCCCAAATGAGTTTGGCGATTCCAAAGCACTCACTCTTCCATATTGGCCTTTGCTCGATGGCCACATATGATATTCTTCGCTTGAGAATCGAGTTGCTTGAATCTCTTCACATCAGCATCATTCGTAGAGGGTGTGACCGAGGAAACACCTTTGTCACAACATACCGTAGATCGTTGTCAATTGCTTCAAGATGCATTCGCATTTTGTTCTTCGATGAGGGTAATCCGTCCCATCGAAGGTAGGACACCCTGCTGAGACCTTGATCATACCTGCGGTCGACATAACTAAAACTCCAGGTGGTTAAACCAAAATCACACAGAACAAGGGAGTACCTGCTCTGATACCAATTGAAAGTGCGTTATATTGACTAGAGGGGGGGGTGAATAGGCGATTTTTATGAATTTTACAAATTCTTCACTGAGGAATTTGCCGGTGAGGAAATTCCTTAGCGAAGAAATACATGCAGCGGAATAAGTACTCAGAAGTAAACGTAGCAGATTACAAGCATAGTCATCATGATGAAATGAAGACAATCACAGAGTACGTAAAGCGTAATCACAGGATAACACAAGATGAAGACAAACAGATCAAGAATTTGAACTGAGGAAATTGAGAAAGTCTTCATCAAAGTCTTCAAACACAGATATGACAAACACTCAACACAAGAATGAGGAAATGAAAGGGTTGAGGAAATAGAACCGATTAGGTTGGTGAAGACAATGATTTGGTAGACCAGTTCCAACTGCTGTCTCGGTTATACGTCTGGTTGGAGCGGCTGAGTATTTAAACTCGAGGACACGCAGTCCCGAACACCCGACCATCGAGCACGCAGCTCAGACACCAAGTCCTCACCGTATTCTCCTTGAACTAAGGCCACGCAGACCTCGTCCCAATCACTCGTGGTAAGTCTTCAGCGACTTCCAAACCTTCACATACTTGGTCACTCGGCGATCCACAATTCCTCTTGATGCTCTAGACCGTGACGCCTAACCGTCTGGAAGAAGCACAGTCTTCAAAGGTAAAAGCGCCGGATCCACGCTGGATCAATTTCTTCATGATGCTCAATCACTTTGGGTTTGTTGGGGTTTGGTTTTGGGATTTTCCTCACTTTGGGTTTTCCTCACTTGATGATTTTCGCCAAAGTCCTCGGAGGATGGGTTGCTCTCAAATGACAAGTGTCAAGTTCTCTCGAGCAGCCAACCAACTAGTGGTTGTGGGGGCGGCTATTTATAGCCTCGGGAGCAGCCCGACATGATAAGACATAAATGCCCTTAAATGATATGACCGTTAGGTGGAGATATTTTGGGGACAGTGGCAAGAACAAAGAACGGTCGGAAATTGGAACATCAAATTCCTCGTATTATCATGTTCCTCATGTGTAGGCAATTAAGATCTTGGCGAATTCCTAACTCCTCGCCGAAACAAATTCTCAAGACTGAAGAGCTTCGTCTCTCATCATCAAGAAATTGACTGAACTGTATGAGATTTCCAAAGGCTTCACTCAAGGGATTGGTAGGTGAGGATTTTGAGTTGAGCATCAAATGGAAATTTTTCCTTAGTATTTCCTCGACCCCTTTAACAGATCGGTGTTTCCTATGACTCAAGAAAGAGAAAATGAAACTACGAAAACAAAAGTCTTCACGCTTCATGTTCCTCAAATGAATACCAAGTCTTCAGGATCACACCAATTTCTTCACTTTCAAGGTCTTCAGAAAGTCTTCAGAATATCAAATTCTTCAGTTGAAGAAATTCATTTTTAGGGGTCGACTTTCTCTGTAAATATCAAACTCCTCATAGACTTATAGACCTGTGTATACTCACAAACGCATTAGTTACTTAACCTATAAGTCTTCAATACACCAAAATCACTAAGGGGCACTAGATGCACTTACAGCCGCACTTGTGAAAGTGTTCGGACTTATCACACCATATTTTTGGGGTACTTAAGCCCCTGGTGTATTGGCCGTACCAAAGTGTACGGGTGCAACGTGTCATGAATGAACATATATATAGATAAAGAAAGGAGTGCAATAATAGGCAAAAGCTATGTATTGTTTATTCAAAAAGGTACTGCAATGAAAGCAGAACGATACAAATAGCGCGATAAGCAAGGGATGGGACTATTTAACATGTCCCCCTCCAGGGGTAAGCTGCGGGATGGTATGTAAAACAGGTATAGTGCTCGTAGTAGAGACCACCTGGACACTCGATGTAGCTTTCTGCTTCCCTGGCTGTTGCATCGTGAGTTCGACAATTCTAGTGCCGGACAGGGATTCTGGAAAACGGAGTCCTGAAAGTAAGAGAAAAGAAGAAAGAAAAAAAAGGACACAATCGGGTGCCCCTGGTGCGGTTGAGCCGCATTCTGGGCGTGCCGTGGTCGTGCCCCTCCCCTTTTTCCCATGGTATCTCCAGAGCATAGTTATGTACGCGTAGTACTGGCTTCGCAATTTTGCGAGGGCTGGGGTTGGGGCCGGATTGCTACGTGTGCTCGGATCGTGCCAGGCGGTCTTGTTGTAGGTTACTCCGGGCGCGCTTGACGGTGTCCGGACGTTTAGTAGCCAGACTCGAGAATTGCTGTGAGAGGCAGCTTTGCACCTCCGCCCCAAGGGCCGCCGTATGCTCCTCCGTTCGGAGAGAGCGTTCGGTGTTTCCATTAACCGTGATTACTCCTCGAGGGCCTGGCATCTTAAGCTTGAGGTATGCGTAGTGCGGCACCGCATTGAACTTTGCAAATGCGGTTCGTCCAAGCTGTGCGTGATAGCCGCTGCGAACGGGACTATGTCAAAGATTAACTCTTCGCCGGAAGTTATCCGGGATCCAAGACCACTTCGAGTGTAATCGAGCCTGCATAATTGGCCTCTACACCTGGTATGACGCCTTTAAAGGTTGTCTTTGTGGGTTTAATCCTTGAGGGTCTATGCCCTTTTGCGCCTCCGTATCCTCGATAGAGCAGGTTCAGGCTGCTATCGCCGTCCATCGTGACTCTAGTGAGGTGAAATCCGTCGATGATTGGGTCAAGAACCAATGCGGCGAATCCGCCGTGGCGGATGCTAGTGGGTGGTCCTTCAATCAAAGGTGATCGGGCAGAGGACCATGGGTTGAACTTTGGGGCAACTAGCTCCATCGCATATACGCCCCTTAGTGCACGCTTCGCTCCCTTTTGGGTATGTGGGTTGCGATATCATGTTCACCGTCCGCACTTGTGGGGGGAGCCCTTCATCCTCTATTGTTCGTGGCCGGGCTCCTCCTCGTCATCGCTATGCAGCCCTTGTCATTGAGTTCGCATTTAACTTCCCTGCTGTTTGAAGACCCAACAATCCCTATTGGTGTGGTTGGCTGGTTTTTGGGGTGCCATGTATTTGGCACGAGCGATCGAGTATTCGGTCCAGATTGGGCGGGACCTGAGTTCTTCTTTTGAACGGCTTTTTCCGCGACCGGTTTAGAGCCTCAATCCGCATTGACTGTCAGATCTTCAGCATTATCGCCGTTACGCGGCGCTTGTGCTTGTTGCGACGCGACCTGCCATTGTTGTCCTTGGTATCCGAACTACCAGGGCTTTTGGTCAAGTTGTTACTACGAGCTAGCCAGTTGTCCTCTCCCGCGCAAAAGCGAGTCATGAGTGTTGTGAGGGCTGCCATGGATTTCAGCTTTTCCTGTCCTAGGTGCCGGGCAAGCCACTCGTCGCGGATGTTATGTTTGAAGGCTGCAAAGGCCTCTACATCCGGACAGTCAACGATTTGATTTTTCTTGGTTAGGAACCGTGTCCAGAATTGACTGGCCGATTCTTTTGGCTGCTGAATTATGTGGCTGAGGTCATCGGCGTCTGGTGGTCGCACATATGTGCCCTGGAAGTTATCAAGGAATGCGGCTTCCAGGTCCTCCCAACAACCAATTGATTCTGCTGGCAAGCTGTTAAGCCAATGCCGAGCTGGTCCTTTAAGCTTGAGTGGGAGGTATTTGTCATGCGTAGATCATCACCGCGGGCCATGTGGATTTGGAGGAGGTAGTCCTCGATCCAAACCGCAGGTCTGTTGTGCCATCGTATGATTCGATGTTTATGGGTTTGAAACCCTCGATTTGATGATCCATCACTTGTCTGTGAAGCATAGTGGCTGTCTTGGCGCCTCTGTATTGAGCTATATCACGACGCAGCTCAAATGAGCTTTGTCTCATCGTGTTCGCCCGGCGAATTGCTGTATCCGTCGTGGACGGTTATCATCACGTGTCATGGGCGCCACGCCGATCCGTAGATCGATCTTGTTTGCCTTGCCTTGTCCTCCAATATGTCTTGCGGGTCTAGCGATTTCCCGTGCCTTGGTACTTTTCGAGCGACGCCGGGTGCGGCTTGAATGGAGGGCATAGAGACCTCTCTGTCGCGGCCACAGGTGGCCGGTCGGCCGCATCATGCGCTGCTGATGTAGGTTTGGGTGCTTCCTCCTCTAATTGGGGTAGCAGCCTGCGTTTTGGGTATCTCTTGGAGGGGCGTTCAAGTTCGTACTCTTCGGCTGCAAGGACTTCAGTCCATCTGTCAGCTAGCAAGTCTTGGTCAGCTCTAAGCTGCTGCTGCTTTTTCTTGAGGCTGCTTGTCGTGGCCATAAGCCTGCGTTTGAAACGCTCCTGTTCGGCGGGATCCTCAGGCACGACAAATTCTTCATCGTCGAGGCTTGCCTCATCTTCGGAGGGAGGCGTATAATTATCGTCCTCCACCTCCCTGTCTGCCGCTCTATCATGAGGGCTGGCTTCTCCCTCCTCCTGTGCTGAATCCTGCTGGAGGGGGTTGTCTTCGTCACTGTCCGGGGTGTTATTATCTCCCATGCCGGAATCACCATTTTTGCTGTGGCGGGATTTAGAGCGGCGCCGCTGACGCCGACGCTTGGGCTGTTTCTTGGAGGGGTCATCCTCCGCTGTTCCATCGCTGTTCCCATCTTTTGGGATGTCCACCATGTATATGTCGTATGATGAGGTGGCCATCCAGTGCCCTGTAGGCGCTGGTTCTTGGTCGTCTCCAGCATCGTCGTCCATACCGTCGATGTCTTCGGAGTCGAAGTCGAGCATGTCGGTTAAATCATCGACAGTGGCTACAAAGTGGGTGGTGGGTGGGTGTTGAATTTCTTCGTCGTCCGCATCCCAACCTTCCTGACCGTAGTCCGGCCAGAGCTCTCCTGATAAAGAGAGAGACTTTAGTGAATTCAGGATGTCGCCAAAGGGCGAGTGCTGAAAGATGTCCGTGGCAGTGAACTCCATAACCGCGCCCAATCGGATTCGATTGGCGGGGCGCGAAGGTTGAGTCCGGAGAGGAGTCCGCACCTTGGAGTCACGGGATTCGCAAAGCGACGGGATGGTGTTCGCTCAATCGCCGTAGAGATCGTAGCCCCCGAGGCAGTGTCCAGCCACTCGTCCTCGATCGGCGGAGTCGGCTCCGAGCTAAGGGTCGGAGCGACGCTGTGCGGCCTCTAGGGTACTGTTCAGCGGCGAGCTAGATCGTGCCCATCGAGACAAAGGCGCACGCTTGGCCGTAGTTCAAACTCCCAAATCTGACTCGATGGCGATGGCGAAGCTTCGATCTGCTCCAGATGGCCAAGTGAATTGGCCGCAGCAGCAAAGCCGCCGAATCTGAAGATCTGTCCGGGAGAAAAGTCTCGCCTCGGACCGCGTCGTTATTGATGATCGAAGGAGCCATCGGGCCTAAAGATGACGACACGGAGGAACTCTCAATGAAAGCACCAATGTACGTGTCAAAACCGCGGATCTCGGTAGGGGGTCCCGAACTGTGCGTCTAGGCGGATGGTAACTTGAGACAAGGGACACGATGTTTTTACCTGTGTTCGGCCCTCTCGATGGAGATAAAACCCTACTCCCGCTTGATTAATATTGATGATATGGGTAGTACAAGAGTAGATCTACCACGAGATCAGAGAGGCTAAACCCTAGAAGCTAGCCTATGGTATGATTGTTGTTCGTACTACGGACTAAAACCCTCCGATTTATATAGACACTGGATAGGGTTAGGGTTACACAGAGTCGGTTACAACGATAGGAGATCTACATATCCATATCGCCAAGCTTGCCTTCCACGCCAAGGAAAGTCCCATCCGGACACGGGACGAAGTCTTCAATCTTGTATCTTCATAGTCCAGGAGTCCGGCCAACGGTGATAGTTCGGCTATCCGGACACCCCCTAATCCAGGACTCACTCAGTTAGCCTGGCTGATATCCGTAGGTGTAGCTGGGGTCATACTGTGACGCAGAATAGTTGGGATCATAATGTGATGAAGAGGACTCTGATTGCCGCTGGCTGGCAACCGCCTCAGGATCCCAAGAATAAACAGACATTTGTGGAGGCTCATCTTGTGGCTCCGATTCCGGGGCTGGTGCAAGATTCCGATAGGCTTGAACAGCCGCCCACGGAACAATGTAAGGCCCTCAGAGACAAGTTAAACAAAGAGGAGCAGGCAAAGTAATAGTCTCAGGGTGATGTTTATCAAAGTACAATTTATATTTAAGCTCCCCTTCGCGACTCTTAACAAGAAAATCATGCGCTATCATACTCTTATAATCTAAATAAGCACGTGGCATCGCTGTTTCTTCTTTCTCCTCATGCCTAATAGGTATTTCAAAATATTCAGCAAGGCGCGAAGCATAAATGCCGCCAAAGACGGGGCCCTTAGTACGGTTCAGACTTAACCGTCTAGCAACAATTCCACCCATACTAACAGAGTTATTGCGGTATAAACCATGGAACAGAATAATAATATCAGGAATACTAAGGTTCCCACAGTTCCCGCGTCCAATCAAGCAACGACTAGCTAATAAGGCAAAGTAATATAAAACAGGAAAATGTATGCTAGTGATTCTTGCATCAGAAACCTTCCTGGTTTCTCCCACAGTGATAGTGTTAATAAAAGCTTCCACTTCATTACGGTGTGGTTCATCTAAGGTGCCCTCAAAAGGTATTTTGCAAACCTCGCAAAATTCAGCTAATGTCATCTCCTTAACAACGTCATATAAATGGAACTATACTGTTGGAGGTGATTTCTTAGGGAAAAAGTAGAAGTTCTGCACAAAAGTATTTGTGAGTAAGAGATACTGATGACGTTGGTCGCGGAGGAAGTTGGTGAGGCCGGCGTTCTCAATCAATAGATAGAAATCCTCATAAATCCCGGCTCTCCTCTAGAAGTCATCGGAAGGCCATTCACACGGCCGAACCTCCGCGATACGAGGCAAATTAAATTTGGGCTTCTGTTCTTCTTCCTTTTGTTTCTCCTTAGAGCTTCGGCTCGACGAGCCCCTCAAAAGCCTCTTCATTATTTCTGAAACAATCTGAAATTTTTAGTAACTTCAAATAAAAGTGAACCAACTTCAATAAAACTGATAGCAACTACTCATACAAATGCCTAGAGCATATATCGCATTAGAACTACTTGGAACCATATGAATTTGACATGCAAGCTCAAGAACATGGTCACCTATGCAGCACAAATTTGCAATGAATAAAGCACTAGAACAAAAACTAGTTGGACCAATGGAGGAGTCACATACCAAGGAACAATCTCCCCAAGCAGTTTCATAGAGGTGCTTTGAGCAAGGAGATCGAAAATCACAGCAAAAGCGGCCGGAACACGAGCTTGAGTTGGTTTTCGGGTTTGTGTGAGGCAGAGGAAGAAGATGGGTGCAGGGATAAGTGGAGGAGGGCCACCGTGGCCCACGAGGCGGGCGCGCCTGGGGGTAGGGCGCACCTCCACCCTCGTGGCAGTGCAGCAGCCCCCCAGCGTAATTTTTGCACTAAAAATCCTCAAATATTCCCGAAAAAATCATATTAAATTAGCATGGCATTCTGAGGACTTTTATTTTTGGGATATTTTTATATTGCACGGATAAGTCGGGAGACAGACAGAAAAATACTATTTTACTTTATTTTTACTAAATAACAGAGAATACAAAGAGGGTACAGAAGGTTGTGCTTCTAGTTTCATCCATCTCACGCTCATCAAAAGGAATCCACTAACAAGGTTGATCAAGTCTTGTTAACAAACTCATTCCGATTAACATGAAACCGGAGAAATTTCGAATAACACTATGTTACCTCAACGGGGATATGGACATCCCCAATAATAAGTATATCATATTTCTTCTTGACAGTAGGGAGAGGAAATTCAAAACCTCCAAATATAATCGATGGAATTTTTCCAATAGAGTTGATACTATAAACTTGAGGTTGTTTCCTCGGAAAGTGTACCATATGCTCATTACCATTAACATGAAAAGTGACATTGCCTTTGTTGCAATCAATAACAGCCCCTGCAGTATTAAGGAAAGGTCTTCCAAGAATAATAGACATACTATCATCCTCGAATATCAAGAATAACAAAGTCCGTTAAAATAGTAACGTTTGCAACCACAACAGCACATCCTCACAAATACCGGCAGGTATAGCAGTTGATTTATCAGCCATTTGCAAAGATATTTCAGTAGGTGTCAACTTATTCAAGTCAAGTCTACGATATAAAGAGAGGCATAACACTAACACCGCTCCAAGATCACATAAAGCAGTTTTAACATAATTTCTTTTAATGGAGCATAGTATAGTAGGTACTCCTGGATCTCCAAGTTTCTTTGGTATTCCTCCCTTAAAAGTGTAATTAGCAAGCATGGTGGAAATTTCAGCTTCGGTATCTTTCTTTTATTAGTAATGATATCCTTCATATACTTAGCATAAGGATTTGTTTTGAGCACATCGCTTAATCGCATACATAAAAAGATAGGTCTAATCATTTCAGCAAAGCGCTCAAAATCCTCATCATCCTTTTTCTTGGATGGTTTGGGAGGAAAAGGCATGGGTTTCTGAACCCATGGTTCACTTTCTTTACTATGTTTCCTAGCAACGAAGTCTCTTTTATCATATCGTTGATTCTTTGATTGTGGGTTATCAAGATCAACAACAGGTTCAACTTCTACATCATTATCATTACTAGGTTGAGCATCATCATGAACATTATCATTAACATTTCCACTAGGTTCATGTTGATTACCAGATTGTATTTCAGCATCAGACATAGAGATATCATTTGGATTCTCAGGTGGTTCAACAACAGGTTCACTAGAAGTTTGCACAGTTCTATCATTTTTCTTTTTCTTCCTTTTAGAAGAACTAGGCATATCAATATTATTTCTCGGAGAATCTTGCTCGATTCTCTTAGGGTGGCCTTCAGGATACAAAGGTTCCTGAGTCATTCTACCAGTTCTTGTAGCCACTCTAACAGCATAATCATTTTCTTACTATTCATTTCATTAAGCACTTCTTTTGAGCTTTAAGTACTTGTTCTACTTGAGTGGTAACCATAGAAGCATGTTTGCTAACAAGTTTAAGTTCACCTCTAATATTAGCCATATAATCACTCAAGCGTTTAATCATAAAGGTATTCTGTTTTAATTGTCTACCAAAATAAGCATTAAAGTCATCTTGCTTAAACATAAAGTTATCAAACTCATCCAAGCACTGACTAGCAATTTTAGTAGGAGGGACTTCAGCTTTATCATATCTATAGAGAGAATTTACCTTTACTACTTGTGTCGGGATATCGGGAGGTTCTTCAGTAAATAAGTAATTGAGATCATATACTTCTTCAACAGGCGGTAAATTAAGACTATGTATTTCTTCAATAGGAGGTAAATTCTTAACATCTTCAACTTTAATACCTTTTTCTTTCATAGATTTCTTTGCCTCTTGCATATCTTCAGGATGAGAAATAGAACACCTCTCTTCTTGGAGTTGGTTTAGGAATAGGCTCGAGAATTGGCTCTGAGCTGGCTCGGGAGTTGGCTCGGGAGGTGCCCAATTATTTTCATTGGTCAACATATTATTTAATAAAATTTCAGCTTCATCCGTGTTCTTTCCTGAAAAGAGAACCAGCACAACTATCCGGTAATCTCTGGAAGCATCGGTTAGTCCATTATAAAAGATATCAAGTATTTCAGGTTTCTTAAGAGGATGATCAGCAAAGCATTATAACTTGAGAAGCCTCCCCGAGCTTGTGGGAGACTCTCTTCTTCAATTTGCACAAAATTATATATATCCCTCAAAGCAGCTTGTTTCTTATGAGCAGGGAAATATTTAGCAGAGAAGTAATAAATCATATCCTGGGGACTTTGCACACAACCAGGATCAAGAGAATTAAACAACTTCTTAGCATCACCCTTTAATGAGAACGGAAATATTTTGAGTAAATAAAGGTAGCGTGATCTCTCATTATTAGTAAACAGGGCAGCTATATCATTTAACTTAGTAAGATGTGCCACAACAGTTTCAGATTCATAGCCATAAAAAGGATCAGACTCAACCAAAGTAATTATATCTGGATCAACAGAAAAATCATAATAATCCTGATCGGGAACACGGATAGGTGAAGTAGCAAAAGCAGGGTCGGGTCTCATCCTATCTCTAAAAGATTCTTTACTCCATTTAACTAGCAACCTCTTAAGTTCAAGTCTATCCTGGCAAGCAAGAATAGCTGCAGAAGATTCAGCATTAAAAAGATAACCCTCAGGAATAGCAGGCATATTTTCATCATCACTAACACCATCATATTCAGGTTCAATAATTTCTCTTTCTCTAGACTTAGCAATTTGCTCATCAAGAAATTCACCAAGGGGCACAGTAGTATCAAGCATAGAAGTAGTTTCATCATAAGTATCATGCATAGCAGAAGTGGCATCATCAATAACATGCGACATATCGGAACGAATAGCAGAAGCAGGTTTAGGTGTCGCTAGCTTACTCATAATGAAGGTGAATCAAGTGCGAGCTAGATGGCAGTTCCTTACCTCCCTCGTAGTTGAGGGATAAATTGTTGTCTTAGCGTCTTTCAAGTTCTTCATAGTGTCCAGCAGATATAAATCCCAAGTGACTCAAAGAATAGAGCTATGCTCCCCGGTAACGGCGCCAGAAAAAGGTCTTGATAACCCACAAGTATAGGGGATCGCAACAGTTTTAGAGGGTAGAGTATTCAACCCAAATTTGTTGATTCGACACAAGGGGAGCCAAAGAATATTCTCAAGTATTAGTAGTTGAGTTGTCAATTCAACCACACCTGGAAACTTAGTATCTGCAGCAAAGTGTTTAGTAGCAAAGTAATATGATAGTGGTGGTAACGGTAACAAAAGTAAAGACAACAAAAGTAATGTTTTTGGTATTTTGTAGTGATGATAACAGAGTAACGGAAAAGTAAATAAGCGTAAACCAGTATATGGAAAACTCGTGAGGCACGGATCGGTGATGGATAATTATGCCGGATGTGGTTCGTCATGTAACGATTACAACATAGGGTGACATGTAACTAGCTCCAGTTCATCAATGTAATGTAGGAATGTATTCCGTAAATAGTCATACATGCTTATGGAAAAGAACTTGCATGACATCTTTTGTCCTACCCTCCCGTGGCAGCGGGGTCCTATTGGAAACTAAGGGATATTAAGGCCTCCTTTTAATAGAGAACCGGACAAAGCATTAGCACATAGTGAATACATCAACTCCTCAAACTATGGTCATCGCCGGGAGTGGTCCCGATTATTGTTACTTCGGGGTTGCCGGATCATAACACATAGTAGGTGACTATAGACTTGCAAGATAGGATCAAGAGCACACATATATTCATGAAAACATAATAGGTTCAGATCTGAAATCATGGCACTCGGGCCCTAGTGACAAGCATTAAGCATAGCAAAGTCATAGCAACATCAATCTCAGAACATAGTGGATACTAGGGATCAAACCCTAACAAAACTAACTCGATTACATGATAAATCTCATCCAACCCATCACCGTCCAACAAGCCTACGATGGAATTACTCACGCACGGCAGTGAGCATCATGAAATTGGTGATGGAGGATGGTTGATGATGACGACGGCGACGAATCCCCCTCTTCGGAGCCCTGAACAGACTCCAGATCAGCCCTCCCGAGAGAGATTAGGGCTTGGTGGCGGCTCCGTATCGTAAAACGCGATGAAACTTTCTCTCTGATTTTTTTCTCCCCGAAAGCCAATATATGGAGTTGGAGTTGGCGTCGGAGGGCCACCAGGGGGCCCACGAGGTAGGGCGGCGCGCCCAGGGGGGAGGGCGCGCCCCCACCCTCATGAGCAGGGTGTGGGCCCCCTGGTCTTCATCTTTGGCGAGGATTTTTTATTATTTTTTCTAAGGTGTTCCGTGGAGATTCAGGTCATTCTGAGAACTTTTGTTTTCTGCACATAAAACAACACCATGGCAATTCTGCTAAAAACAACATCAGTCCGGGTTAGTTCCATTCAAATCATACAAGTTAGAGTCCAAAACAAGGGCAAAAGTGTTTGGAAAAGTAGATACGACGGAGACGTATCAGTGGTCTCCGATTTGGGCGGAAAATTTGGGGGAAATGCAAAATTGCGAGGATTTCGTGGTGGGAAGGGTGGGGATTGTTGGGTTGGGGCTAGATCCACTTGCCAAACATCAAATCCATGGATCAAATCAACCAAATCTCACAAGATCCAACAAATTGCAAGAAATTTTTTTCGGGCTATTTTTGTGGGGATTTTCGAATTTGGACGAAAAACAACAAAATCAAGCTAGCAAATGGGGGGATGGGACTCCAAGATGTGAATCAACCTTGCTCATGATACCAAGATGTTGTAGGGTGAAACCCTAGAGGGGATCTTTTCTCACTTGGAGGGGGAAAAGAGGAAGGACACTCAAGAACACAAGGAACAAATCACTCAAACAAACCGAAATATCACATCTACTAGAGTAGAATACATGAGATCCACAAGATTACATGAATAATTCAAGGAAAACAGAACTAGGTAAGTTCTTCCCACTAGGTGAGGTCTTGATCTTGATCTTCTCCAAGAGGAGGGCTTGATAATCCTAAGGATTCTTTCCTAGACGGTGGTTTGATCTCCAAGAGGAGGGGATACAAGGAGCAAAGCTCTCTTTGATGTTCTAAATACTTTTTCTATCCTTCCAAAAGACCTAGGGGATGTGTACTTAAAGACTAGGGACGCAACGAGAGGGAGATATGGGTGCAAGGGTCAAATGACTAAAAACACACGGGCCGTTCCGGAGGGGTTCGGGCACCCGGGGTAGAACCGGCCGGGCACCCGGACAGGTCAGAGCCGCCTGGAGAAGGGGGACCGGGCACCCGGGGGTCCTAGGCCCGGGCACCCGGGGTGGCCGTAGGTGGCTGGGGCGGTGTAGGCCGGGCACCCGGGGTGGGCTGGGCGAGGCCCAAGAGGGGGCCCGGGCACCGGGGGCCTTGGGGCCGGGCACCCAGGGCCGGCTGGGGTGCAGCCCATGTAGTGGCCGGGCACCCGGGGCCGAGATGGCCGGGCACCCGGGGTGTCCAGGGGGTTTGGCCCTCCCCTCGTCTTCGTGTCTGGGCACTCAGGGTCCTTCTGTCCTGGTACCCGGGGTGTCCAGGAGCTTCTCTCCTTCGTTCTTCTCGACCTCTCCTTCCTTTTCTTGCTCCGTGGATGCTTGGGTCTCCATCCTTGCTTCCTCACGATGATCTTCGATGTACCTAACAATGCATAGCGTATCTCTTTGAGGTAGAATCTCATTCTCATGTGAAACCGAACGAAACTCAGAGAGGAAAGAAGTAACCTCGTTCTCGATGTTGAGTGCACGTACTCGTGTCATTGGTCCTCCGGTGCTTGCAGTGGTGATGAAGTGTCGATGTGGGTAGTCGAGGGATGCTCCGCATCACAAGGTAGCGGTAGGTGGCGGGGAGGCAGTGTGTCCCTATTGGCTGATTCATCCTTACGGAGCGTGTCCTCCTCAACCCACTTGAAGAAGTCCCAAGCCCTCTCCCAGAACATCCTCTTGACGCGGTCCTCTTCGGTCTCGCAGGGGAAAGTCCGCGTGAAGGGGGGGGGGGGTAGATATATCTCTAATGAAGTGAAAGAGGTCTTGACCTACATTGAGAAGGAGGATGTTGCGACATGGCCGATGGGGCGAGTCTGGCGGCAAAGGGAAAGATGGGGGCTAAAGTGGTGGTGGCAAAGGGAAAGATGGGTCCTCGCTGGAAAACGGTAAAGCTGGATGAGCAGTGGCGCTAATGAGCGAGGGTGGGCTGGTTTATATATCCACGAATGGGCGCGCTCCGTCGAGAGACGGGGCCCTAATTGGCAAACGCGTGTGAGAAACGTTGCAGCGATCATTAATGTGCACTCTTCCCTATGGAAACACGACTGCACCATTGGAAGAAGTGGAGGCGACATGCTACCGAGGGCCGCACCATTAGCAAGACTGACATAGGATAAGATAATGGGCCAAAACTTCCCTCCAGCACGACCAGTTGGGTTTGGAGCTGCTCCATACCAATGCCTCCCAGCCTCCAAATTTGCCGTCTCACGGGCTTGATATGGAGAAACCTCCAAAAATTATGCAGGTCGAGGCCATTATGATGACTGCTAGACTTGTTTTTCAAGCCCCGGTCGCCAAATTGGTGGTCATTATGGCGATCCAGCTCCTATGGAGACTCTGCTAGAGTTGCTCTAACAGAGAAGCGAGAACCTAGACTCTATTGTGCATACCAGTATATAGGTGTGAATGGCATCTCCAATGTAGACCCCTATTTTGGCATCAAATTTCTGGACCAGACTGTCCAAAAAAATTTAGGCCTCCAAAGCGGACCCCAACTTTGGGTCGGACACGTCTAAAATCCCCTGGGCCAACCGCAAATCGAGGGGCAGAGTAGGAGAGTCGCGACATCAATCATGTGGGGCTCCAATAGTCTGGACCGACCTAGAGCATCTCCAGCCGTTGCCGCCCAGGAGGCAAAAAAATCACCGCCTGGGGGCGAGCCAGCGGTATAATCGGCTCTGGGGCGGTTGGGCACCCAGCTGTCGTCCCCAGGCGCCGATGTCGGCCCAGTTTTCGGCAAGAAATGGCCCAATATCAGCGAGAATCGGCCCATATTGGGCGTGGTTCGGCGTGAATTCTCAACATAAATAAAATTTTTATCACATAGTTCATCACAAAAAATCAATAGAAATCAAAAAGTTCAACAAAATAGTGCAACAACAAATAGTTCAATACAAATTATATAGTCCAACAAATACTTTGTCGTCGTGCAGTGGAGCGTCAGCGAAGTAGTCGGAGTAGAGCATGCAGTACCCTTCCAGACGATGCCGGTTCTTTGCTTTCATCCGCCCAGGCGCCTGATGTCTACTACACAACCTTCTTCTTGTAGACGTTGTTGGGCCTCCAAGTGCAGAGGTTTGTAGGACAGTAGCAAATTTCCGTCAAGTGGATGACCTAAGGTTTATCAATCCGTGGGAGGCGTAGGATGAAGATGGTCTCTCTCAAGCAACCCTGCAACCAAATAACAAAGAGTCTCTTGTGTCCCCAACACACCCAATACAATGGTAAATTGTATAGGTGCACTAGTTCAGCGAAGAGATAGTGATACAGGTGCAATATGGATAGTAGATATAGGTTTTTGTAAACTGAAAATATAAAAACAGCAAGATAGCAAGTGATAAAAGTGAGCGTAAACGGTATTGCAATGCTAGGAAACAAGGCCTAGGGTTCATACTTTCACTAGTGCAAGTTCTCTCAACAATAATAACATAATTGGATCATATAACTATCCCTCAACATGCAACAAAGAGTCACTCCAAAGTCGCTAATAGTGGAGAACAAACGAAGAGATTATGGTAGGGTACGAAACCACCTCAAAGTTATTCTTTCCAATCAATCCGTTGGGCTATTCCTATAAGTGTCACAAACAACCCTAGAGTTCGTACTAGAATAACACCTTAAGACACAAATCAACCAAAACCCTAATATCACCTAGATACTCCAATGTCACCTCAAGTATCCGTGGGTATGATTATACGATATACATCACACAATCTCAGATTCATCTATTCAACTAACACATAGAACCTCAAAGAGTGCCCCAAAGTTTCTACCACAGAATCAAGACAAAAACGTGTGCCAACCCCTATGCATAAGTTCATGGGCGGAACCCGCAAGTTGATCACCAAAACATACATCAAGTGAATCACGTGATATCCCATTGTCACCACAGATACGCACGGCAAGACATACGTCAAGTGTTCTCAAATCATTAAAGACTCAATCCGATAAGATTACTTCAAAGGGAAAACTCAATCCATTACAAGAGAGTAGAGGGGGAGAAGCAACATAAGATCCGACTATAATAGCAAAGCTCGTGATACATCAAGATCGTGCCAAATCAAGAACACGAGAGAGAGAGAGAGAGAGAGAGAGAGATCAAACACATAGCTACTGGTACATACCCTCAGCCCGAGGGTGAACTACTCCTCCTCGTCATGGAGAGCGCCGGATGATGAAGATGGCCACGGTGAGGTTCCCCCCCGGCGAGTGGTGCCGAATAGGGTCCCATTGGTTTTGGTGGCTACAGAGGCTTGCGGCGGCGGAACTCCCGATCTATTATGTTCCCCGAAGTTTTTAGGGTATATGGGTATATATAGGAGGAAGAAGTACGTCGGTGGAGCAACATGGGGCCCATGAGGGTGGAGGGCGTGCCCTGGGGGGTAGACGCGCCCCCTACCCCGTGCCCTCCTCGAAGCTTCCTTGACTTAGCGTCCAAGTCTCCTGGATCACGTTCAGTGAGAAAAGCACGTTCCCGAAGGTTTCATTCCGTTTGGACTCCGTTTGATATTCCGTTTCTTTGAAACTCTGAAATAGGCAAAAAACAACAATTCTGGGCTGGGCCTCCGGTTAATAGGTTAGTCCCAAAAATAATAAAAAAGTGGAAAATAAAGCCCAATATTGTCCAAAACAGTAGATAATATAGCATGGAGCAATCAAAAATTATAGATACGTTGGAGACGTATCAGGCATCCCCAAGCTTAATTCCTGCTCGTCCTCGAGTAGGTAAATGATAAAAACAGAATTTTTGATGCGGAGTGCTACTTGGCATAATTTCAATGTAATTCTTCTTAATTGTGGTATGAATATTCAGATCCGAAAGATTCAAGACAAAAGTTCATATTAACATAGAAATGATAATACTTCAAGCATACTAACTAAGCAATTATGTCTTCTCAAAATAACATGGCTAAAGAAAGTTCATCCCTACAAAATCATATAGTTTAGTCATGCTCCATTTTCGTCACACAAGAATATTCTCATCATGCACAACCCCGATGACAAGCCAAGCAATTGTTTCATGCTTTAGTAATCTCAAACCTATAAACTTTCACGCAATATATGAGCGCGAGCCATGGACATAGCACTATGGGTGGAATAGAATATGATGATGGGGGTTATGTGGAGAAGACAAAAAAGGAGAAAGTCTCACATCAACGAGGCTAATAAACTATGGAGATGCCCATCGATTGATGTTAATGCAAGGAGTAGGGATTGCCATGCAACGGATGCACTAGAGATAAAAAGGTATGAAAGCTCAACAAAATAAAACTAAGTGGGTGTGCATCCAATTTGCTTGCTCACGAAGACCTAGGGCACTTGAGGAGGCCCATTGTTGGAATATACAAGCCAAGTTCTATAATGAAAAATTCCCACTAGTATATGAAAGTGATAACTCTAGAGACTCTCTATATGAAGAACATGGTGCTACTTTGAAGCACAAGTGTGGAAAAAAGGATAGTAGCATTGCCCCTTTTTATTTCTCTTTTTTTGGGCCTTCCCTTTTTTTATTTGACCTTTCTCTTTTTTTGGGACAATGCTCTATTAAATGATGATCATCACACTTCTATTTATTTACAACTTAATGATTACAACTCGATAATGTATACAAAGTATGACTCTATATGAATGCCTCCGGCGGTGTACCGGGATATGCAATGAACCAAGAGTGACATGTATGAAAGAATTATGAACGGTGGCTTTGCCACAAATACTATGTCAACTACATGATCATGCTAAGCAATATGACAATGATGAATGTGTCATGATAAACGGAATGGTGGAAAGTTGCATGGCAATATATCTTGGAATGGCTATGGAAATGCCATAATATGTAGGTATGGTGGCTGTTTTGAGGAAGATATAAGGAGGTTTATGTGTGAAAGAGCGTATCATATCACGGGGTTTGGATGCACCGGCGAAGTTTGCACCAACTCTCAATGTGAGAAAGGGCAATGCACGTATCAAGAGGCTAGCAATGATGGAAGGGTGAGAGTGCGTATAATCCATGGACTCAACATTAGTCATAAAGAACTCACATACTTATTACAAAAGTATACAAGCCATAAAAAACCAAAGCACTACGCGCATGCTCCTAGGGGGATAGATTGGTAGGAAAAGACCATCGCTCGTCCCCGGCCGCCACTCATAAGGAGGACAATCAAAGAACACCTCATGTTTCAAATTTGTTACATACCGTTTACCATACGTGCATGCTACGGGACTTGCAAACTTGAACACAAGTATTTCTCAAATTCATAACTACTCAACTAGCACGACTTTGATATTATTACCTCCATATCTCAAAACAATCATCAAGCATCAAACTTCTCGTAGTATTCAACACACTCATAAGAATTCTTACAAATCTTGTATGCCTAGCATATTAGGATTATTTAAGCAAATTACCATGCTATTTACGACTCCCAAAATAATCTAAGTGAAGCATGAGAGATCAATAGTTTCTATAAAACAAATCCACCATCGTGCTCTAAAAGATATAAGTGAAGCACTAGAGCAAACAACAAACTACTCTGAAAGATATAAGTGAAGATCAATGAGTAGTTAAATAATTATGCAACTATGTGAAGACCCTCTAACATTTAAGAATTTCAGATCTTGATACTTTATTCAAACATAAATCAAAGCTAAAGAAAAAAAATAAAATGACGCTCCAAGCAAAACACATATCATGTGGTGAATAAAAATATAGCTCCAAGTAAAGTTACCGATGAACGAAGACTACAGAGGGGATGCCTTCCGGGGAATCCCCAAGCTTAGGCTCTTGTTTATCCTTGAATATTACATTGGGGTGCCTGGGGCATCCCCAAGCTTAGGCTCTTGCCCCTCCGTATTCCATAGTCCATCGAATCTTTACCCAAAACTTGAAAACTTCACAACACAAAACTTGACAGAAAATCTCGTGAGCTCCGTTAGCGAAAGAAAAAAAAACACCACTTCAAGGTACTGTAATTAACTCATTATTTATTTATATTGGTGTTAAATCTACTGTATTACAACTTCTCTATGGTTTATAAACTATTTTACTAGCCATAGATTCATCAAAATAAGCAAACAACACACGAAAAATACAATCTGTCAAAAACAGAACAGTCTGTAGTAATTTGTAACTAAGGCAAACTTCTGGAACTCCAAAAATTCTAAAATAAATTGGTGGACCTGAGGAATTTATCTAGTAATCATATGCAAAAATAATCAACTAAATAGCACTATCCAGTAAAAATTTGAAGCTAATATCGTGAGTGCTAAAGTTTCTATTTTTTACAGCATGATCATAAAGACTTCACCCAAGTCTACCCAAAGGTTCTACTTGGCACAAACACTAATTAAAACATAAAACCGCATATAAACAGAAGCTAGAAGGGTTATTTATTCCTAAACAGAACCAAAAAGCAAGAAACTAAAATAAAATTGGGTTGCCTCCCAACAAGCGCTATCGTTTAACGCCCCTAGCTAGGCATGATGATTTCAATGATGCTCACATAAAAGATAAGAATTAAAACATAAAGAGAGCATCATGAAGCATATGACAAGCACATTTAAGTCTAACCCACTTCCTATGCATAGGTATTTTGTGAGCAAACAACTTATGGGAACAAGAATCAACTTGCATAGGAAGGTAAAACAAGCATAACTTCAAAACTTTAAGCACATAGAGAGGAAACTTGATATTATTGCAATTCCTAAAAGCATATGTTCCTCCCTCATAATAATTTTCAGTAGCATCATGAATCAATTCAACAATATAACCAGCACCTAAATCATTCTTTTCATGATGTACTTGCATAGAAATTTTACTACTCCCCACATAAGCAAAATTCTTCTCATTCGGAATAGTGGGAGTATCATAAGAGACTTGAATACTATAAATTGTTTCCACATTAAAAGAGTAATGTTCAGAAAAAGGGTAATCATAATCATGACAAGTTTTATGAATATAATTATCACTACTTTTTATAGCATAAGTTTCATCACAATAATCATCATAAGTAGAAACTTTGTTCTCATCATAATCAATCAAAACCTCTTCCGGAATAGTGGATACATCACTAAATAAAGTCATGACCTCTCCAAATCCACTTTCATAAATATTATATGATTCAACATCCTCCAAAATAGTGGGATCATTACTTCCTAAAGTTGACACTCTTCCAAACTCACGTTCATCAATATAATCATCATAGGTAGAAGGCATGCTATCATCATAACAACTTTGCATATCAAAACTTGGGAGGCTAAAAATATCATCATTATTAAACATAGCATCCCCAAGCTTGGGACAAACATTAATTTTAGCAAATATATTCTCAAATATGTCATCCTCATCAAACATAGCTTCCCCAAGCTTGGGCATTTTCATATCATAAGCATAATCACTCTCATCATTAATAGTATGGATAGCACCAATAGTATAGCAATTATCATATCCTTCCAAGAAAGTGTCAAAAATATTTTCAAGATCATAAGAAGTACCATTATCTTCCCAATCATAATCATCACAACAAGCAATAGGCATAACGAGATCATCATCAAGTGCATCATCTTCCACAATTATTTTTGATTCATTTTCATGAGGCACAACAATAATAGGAGCAACATTATTTGGGAGAGATACCTTTTTACCTCTCTTCCTTTTTCTTTTCTTCTTCTTCACCACATCATGTGTGGGTTCAATCCTCTTTTTGAAGCTCCTTATTAATGAGATTGGTTGAATAGAAGGCTCCTCCTCGTTACCTGATTCATCATAAGAAATAATAGGAGGATATTGGGAAGTCTCTTCCCTTTCGTTAGTATTCTCTTCATCTTCTATTTGTTTTCTTCTCTTTATGTAATTGGCAATATAAGGATTTTCAATGCAATTCACCGCGCAATACATATAAATCTCTTCTAGATCAATATCGAGGAATTTCTTAAGGTTATATTCTGGAATATGCTTAGTTTGACGTTTCATTTCTTCATAACCTAAAATCAAACTAAGTTCATTATGATGTGCAAGGGAAATCAAGTCATCACAATTTTTGGACACGATTTGATCATGAAACAATTTGCAAGTTATATTTAAATGACCATGTTCATTGCAAAGTTCACAAGTACGGTACAGATATTTGAAGTTTTCAGCACTCACATTTAGCCTTTCCTGCAACCATTTAGTTTTCAAGTACTTATGCCTCTTGCAAACCCAATGTACTCCACAAAAATTGACATGTTTATAGGAGACATTTTCATCATAACTAGTGCAATCATCATTAGTACTATGGATATTCAAGGAGTTCATACTAACAACATTGCAATCATGCTCATCATTCAAAGATTTAGTGCCAAATATTTTAATGCATTCTTCTTCTAGCACTTGAGCACAGTTTTCTTTCCATCATACTCACGAAAGATATTAAAAAGATGAAGCGTATCATACAAACTCAATTCCATTTTTTTAGTTTTTTTATAAACTAAACAAGTGCTAAAACAAGAAACAAAAAGATTCGATTGCAACATCTAAAGATATACCTTCAAGCACAGAAAAGAGCTTACTTGACGGGGTGTTAGTGCCACTTACCTAGCCTCCCCGGCAATGGCGCCAGAAAAGAGCTTGATGTCTACTACACAACCTTCTTCTTGTAGACGTTGTTGGGCCTCCAAGTGCAGAGGTTTGTAGGACAGTAGCAAATTTCCCTCAAGTGGATGACCTAAGGTTTATCAATCCGTGGGAGGCGTAGGATGAAGATGGTCTCTCTCAAGCAACCCTGCAACCAAATAACAAAGAGTCTCTTGTGTCCCCAACACACCCAATACAATGGTAAATTGTATAGGTGCACTAGTTCGGCGAAGAGATAGTGATACAAGTGCAATATGGATGGTAGATATAGGTTTTTGTAAACTGAAAATATAAAAACAGCAAGATAGCAAGTGATAAAAGTGAGCGTAAACGGTATTGCAATGCTAGGAAACAAGGCCTAGGGTTCATACTTTCACTAGTGCAAGTTCTCTCAACAATAATAACATAATTGGATCATATAACTATCCCTCAACATGCAACAAAGAGTCACTCCAAAGTCGCTAATAGTGGAGAACAAACGAAGAGATTATGGTAGGGTACGAAACCACCTCAAAGTTATTCTTTCCAATCAATTCGTTGGGCTATTCCTATAAGTGTCACAAACAACCCTAGAGTTCATACTAGAATAACACCTTAAGACACAAATCAACCAGAACCCTAATGTCACCTAGATACTCCAATGTCACCTCAAGTATCCATGGGTATAATTATATGATATGCATCACACAATCTCAGATTCATCTATTCAACTAACACATAGAACCTCAAAGAGTGCCCCAAAGTTTCTACCGGAGAATCAAGACGAAAACGTGTGCCAACCCCTATGCATAAGTTCATGGGCGGAACCCGCAAGTTGATCACCAAAACATACATCAAGTGAATCACGTGATATCCCATTGTCACCACAGATACGCACGACAAGATATACATCAAGTGTTCTCAAATCATTAAAGACTCAATCCGATAAGATTACTTCAAAGGGAAAACTCAATCCATTACAAGAGAGTAGAGGGGGAGAAGCAACATAAGATCCAACTATAATAGCAAAGCTCGCGATACATCAAGATCGTGCCAAATCAAGAACACGAGAAAAAGAGATCAAACACATAGCTACTGGTACATACCCTCAGCCCCGAAGGTGAACTACTCCCTCCTCGTCATGGAGAGCGCCGGGATGATGAAGATGGCCACCGGTGAGGGTCCCCCTCCGGCAGGTGCTTAACAGGTCCCGATTGGTTTTTGGTGGCTACAGAGGCTTGCGGCGGCGGAACTCCCGATCTATTCTGTTCCTCTAAGTTTATAGGGTATATGGATATATATAGGAGGAAGAAGTACGTCGGTGGAGCAACGTGGGGCCCATGAGGGTGGAGGGCGCGCCCTGGGGGGTAGGCGCGCCCTCCTACCTCGTTCCCTCCTCGAAGCTTCCTTGAATTAGCGTCCAATTCTCCTGGATCACGTTCAGTGAGAAAATCACGTTCCCGAAGGTTTCATACCGTTTGGACTCCGTTTGATATTCTATTTCTTCGAAACTCTGAAATAGGCAAAAAACAACAATTCTGGGCTGGTCCTCCGGTTAATAGGTTAGTCCTAAAAATAATATAAAAGTGGAAAATAAAGCCCAATATTGTCCAAAACAGTAGATAATATAGCATGGAGGAATAAAAAAATTATAGATACGTTGGAGACGTATCAGCGCCGAGCCACCTCGCCGTGGCTTTTCATTGCTCGCGAGCAGGCCGGCGAGGGCGGCGAGGACCATGAGATGTTCCTCTTCTTGGACGTCCGCATCGGCTTCCTCCTCCAGCAGCTCGGCGAGCGCCTCCTCGTCGTCCGAGTCCATTGCCGAGCAGGCAAAACGCCGAACACCTTGCGGGCGCGGTGGGAGCACACCCGCTGGTAAACTGCCCCTGCGCGGTCGGAACACCGGAAAAATCGCCCGGACGGTGGCGGAGAGGCTGCCGCGGCGAAACCTCTTCTCTTTTTCTGGCGGGGAATGTCCTATCTAGCGGTGGTGGGCAGCGCTGGGATCGGGAAGGTGGCGGCCGAGTGCGGGAGGTGTGGGGGATGGGAGGCGAATCTGCACGATTGGCTTGACTTTTCGCTTGACGGTGTGGGTCAGGCGTGTTTTCCCCTTGCGTCGGAGCACTCGAGCGCCCCCCAGTGCGCCGGGTTCGGCCTGCGATCGCCGGGCCCAAAAACGGGCCGAGCCGGCGGATTTCGGCGTCTTGGGGGCGATGTCTTGGTTCTAAGTCTGATAGTAGAATGGGGGGTAGGTATGGAGAGGCAAGATCCTAGCTATGGAGTAGTTGTATACGCAAGATGTTTATGAGTTCATGCCCTTCTTGGAGGAAGTAACAACCCTACGTCTCGGAGCCCGGAGGCGGTCGACTGTATTATATGCGTATGAGTTACAGGGGTGCAAAGCCTTTACACTGAGGAGGGGGGTGGCTTATATAGAGTTCGCCAGACCCCTCCAGCCCTCAGCTATGCAGGGATTAAGGTACATTAAGATAGGGAGTTACTGGTAACGTCCTACATAAAGTGCTATGATGGTCATAAAGCCACTTAATGACCGACCGTTTGTGTGCAGACTGACTGTAGATCTCCTGGCGGTCGAGTGGTTGGCTTCATGGTCGAGTGTCTTTAGGTCCGTCGAGTGGAATCCTTCCAAGTCGACTGAAAGGTAGTTTCTTCAAGAGATGTCCTTGGGGAGGGTACCTTGGACAGGTCCATGACCCTACCCTAGGTACATGGCTTCATCAGTAGCCCCCGAATGGATCGAGGTTTGAGTGGGGAAGGAGTTGAGAACTCTTCCGACCCACATTTCGTGCGATGAGCACGTCTTGTTCTGGATCAATGAGTTTAGTTGACGGCTTCAACTTCTTTTTCAGTCGCCTTGATCCATTCTTTGTATCCGTCGAGTGTGTTTTTCGTACTTGGGGAACTCTGAATGACAGGACGGAGGAAATCTTCTGTCTGACGATTTGCTCTGTGGCGCGCGGGTTTAGCGGGATTTGAATTTTTGGGAAACGAGCGGGGCGGAGGGAGCTGCAGTAATCGGACGGGATAAGGCAAGGACGCCTCGATCTCCGGCCAGCTTTTTTTCGCCACGACGCGCAATGATCGTCATGATTTGACAGATCGCCGGGCCTACCAGTCAGTCACTCGGAAGCAACCTCATATAAGGCCCCGGACGGGGGTTTTTGAACAGTGCACTCCCCTTTCCTCCTCCCTTCCCCAGATTCATCCGCCGCGTGAGGTTCCATCTCAGCGCTGCTGCTCTGTGCGTGTTTCGCCGGCGACAATGGTGAAAGAGAATACGGCGGCTTTGGAGCAAAGTGACGGCGAAGGCGAAGGGAAGGGCAACCAGTCGGGGCGGATCTTCGTTAAGGGCCGGCTTGCCGCAGGGCTGGATCCAGGGCGACTGGATCCACTCAACGATCTGTCAGAAGGATCTCGACGACATGGCCAATGAGGGACGGATCCCCCATGGATCAGCGCGGCTCCTGGGGAAGGAGTCGGAGCCGCAACCTCTGGAGGGTGAATGTGTTCTCTTGGCCACCCATGTCGACCGCAGGTTTTCTCTGCCGCCTCACCCTTTCTTTCGGGGATTTCTGAACTTCTTTGGGGCACAACTTCACCACTTCACTCCCAACTCCATCGTGTATCTCGCTGCTTTCGTGTCTTTGTGCGAGAATTTCTTGGGTTGTCGGCCTCATTGGGGTCTTTTCAAGCACATTTTCACTTGTCGCTCTCAGACGGTGAAAAAGGCCAATCCGAGTGACGAGAGAACTCAAGTGATTCAGATGTGTGGGGGTCTTGGGGTCCAAATGAGAGGAAAAGGTTCTTTCCCGGCCATGATCTTACCCGAGTCAGTCCGTGGATGGCAGTCGACTTGGTTCTATTGTAAGGACCAGCCAACGCCAGGGCAGTCGACTGGACTCCCTCGTTTTTCCATGGACCGAGTGATCAAGCCATCTTCTTTGAAGGTGATCCCGGAGGAGAAGGCGCAGGTGAAGGTGTTGGTCGAACGTGTTGTCCAGCTCATCCGAGACGGGGTGACTGGCATGGATCTCTTGGAGGTCTTCCTTCGACGACGCATCCAGCCGCTTCAAGCTCGAGACCATCTGATGTGGTTGTATTCTGGCACTTAGGACACCACTCGGATCCACCCGGAGGAGGTCGAGGATGCCATGCTGGAAAGGTGTCTTGCGGGCATCACAGGAAACAAGGAAAACCCTCGAGGATCCAGGAGGATCCCTCCACTCGACCAGTCATACGAAGTAGACAAGGTCCATTCCTGCATCTTTGACTGTGATCCCGCTTTCTCCATCTTGTCTGTTTAAAATCGGTCGATTGACTTTTGTCTTGTTTGTTGTCTTCCAGGCCACTACTGAGATGTACTCGATGCCCAACGGCGCGCAAGAACCAGTCGAGGAGGAAGAAGGGAGCGGAGGCGAAAGCCAGGAGGAATGGCAATCTGATGGTGAGGAGGACGAAGACGACGGCAGCTCTGGCGAAGAGGAGGAGGAGGAAGAGGAGGAAAAAGTCGATCCTCCTCGCATGGAAAGGCGATCCAAGCTCACCCATGACCCCGCGGTCGAGCGTGGCAAGGCTATCGCGCCTGTCGGGCAGCCGACGAAACGCCCTCGGACGTCCTCTCCGGCGCCGACTGAAAAAGCGCCGAAGCAACCCCGAGCGACGCGATCAAAGCCGACGAAGGTTTTGCCCAAGATGAGGATGGCCATTCCCACCATTTCCGTGTACAGCAGAACTTGTGTTTTCTTGTTTGGCATGGACATACTTTTGGTCGACTCGTTGGTGATCAATCATTCTGAAACCTGCAGCGCTGCTACCTCCGAGACCTCTGCCAGGAATGAAGACCAAGAGATGGAAGATGCTGTCACCTCTAACCTTGGTATGATCTCTGTAGCTTCGCTTTTGGTCGATTGGATTTCCATTTTTAACTTTGAATCTTTCTTGTAGTCCCTCCTCATGTCATTGATCTCCCTGATGATGACGATGAGGCGCTACCGAGGCGGAGGAGGATTAAAAGGCGCTTCTTGGCAAGATCGCCAGTTGTATCGATTGCTTGAGACACCGGTTCATGAGGGTGGCAACATCACTCGGACTTCGTGTCTTCGCCATTGTCTTCCGACGAGTATCCGACCTTCATCATCGACTGCTGATCCGCCTTCCCTTTTCGCCACACACCACGTCCCAGAGGACCAAGTGGATGCTGCTAAGGAAGCTATACACCAGGCGGGGATCATGATGGAGCAAGTGAAGGTGGTCTGGGAGGCCAGCCAGGCGGCCTATGATGCTAGCTCAGCTCTTCAGAGCAACGTCCAGGTTAGTAGATCACCACTTGTTATGTTAGGATATGCTACTTGAAAACTCTTCTTTCTGAAGCTCTTCGTATCTCTACACCCACTGGGTGTGTCGATTGAATTTTTGGATTGGTGGGGGCACGCTGAGTGCACCCACTGGGTGTAGTCCCCGAGACTATGGTGGACTGCTGGCAGTCGACTGTAGTCTTTATACTTTGAATTTCTTTGCTAACTTCTTCACTCGGTCTGGTCGGACCATGTCGAATGGAATTTTGAAACCGGTGGGGGCACGCTGAGTGCACCCACTGGGTGTAGTCCCCGAGACTATGGTGGACTGCTGGCAGTCGACCGTAGTCTGAAGAACTCCCCCCCTTTTTTGGATCATGATGATACCGAGGCTGACTGCTGATAGTTAGCCATGGTTTAGGATCATAACCTTTTCTCTCATTCGGTCGACTGATCGAACCGAGTCAGTAGAACCAGTGGGGGCACGCTGAGTGCACCCACTGGGTGTAGTCCCTGAGACTACTGTCGAATATTTTGATTCAGCTGTAGTCTTAGAAACGCTACGATTTTTCTTAGTCACCCGAAAGCAACTTATCTTTGATGTATGTCGATTGACTCTTCGCAGAAATCTTGCGAGCTTGTGGCTCGCTATACTGAATTGGAAAACAAACAGATCCAGCTCAACCTTGACTTGAAGCTTGCTCAGGAGAACTTGCAGAAGGCGAGAGATGAAGCAAAAGGTATGGTTGGTGAGAACTTGACGATTATCTTTTTCTTTCTGCCCATTCCTAATTCTGATCTCCTTGTCATTTTGCAGACTAAATGGAGGAGGCTCTGAAGAAGAAGGATCATGACTTTGCCGAGGCGCAGAAAGCGGCTTTGGACAAAACAAAGCTCGCAGAAGAAAAACTGGCTTCAGTCGGTAAACTTGAAGAAGAGAACGCCAAACTGAAAGCTGCTCTCGACGCGGCCAACAAGGAGGTTAGCCGACTGAAGAATGACACGGTAGCTCTGAGTGACAAGGCTGGCGAACTGGCGGGGAAGAGGAACGATCTAGAGGCTTATCTGGGAGGGCTCGCCAAGAAGTTATTCCTCATGCTTGAAGGTAATCCCTCCTATCCAACTGACTTGTTATCACCGACTCATCATAGACCCATTAGCTTGAGCTCGAGTTGCGTTTACAGAATTCTATCAGAACTTCGAGGAGGAGACTAGTCGAGTGGAGACAAGCCTGGACCCCATTAACTCTCCTGTGAAGGATGAAGCCGCTATGAACGTGCTCCGACTGGAGTCTCGTGTTGCTGCTGTGGTGGACTACCTCGCTCGATTGAAGGTTGCGGTGTCGCGCATTGACTCGACACTCTGGCCAGGCGAGACGCTTCAAAATGACCTCGAGTCTTTAATGACTCGACTGAATGACGCCCAAGTCGAGTGCAGGAATGGAAAAAGTCTTCGCCGGTGTGGTGCCGATGTTGCTCGTCCCTGGTCCGTGTTCACCGCAAGGAGGCGCGAGAGGAAAAGTCAAGCGCCCATCAAAGTTGCCAATACCAAGAAGTATGACTTCCAATCTTTTATGGAGACTTTCATTGCTACGCCACCGGATCGCCGACGGATCGACTGACCAGTTTGTCGCGCCTTCCAGTCCTCCACCTGAGGAGTAAAAAACTTCTATGCTTCGTCTTAAATTTGCCTCGGAATGCCGAGTGGTCTTGTAACCGATAAACTTTAATAGGCTTGACGCCTGAGTACTTCTGAATCCGTAGGATGTTATCTGAACTTGGCTTATCATCGAATATGCTTTCATTTGCCTTCGAGCGAACTTTGTTCTTCACTTGGAATATATTTCAGTGCTTGAGATGCAGCTCTGAGGTGAAAAATCCAGTCGACCTGTACTTCATTGTTCTTGCAGGTAGGGATGGAGCACAGATTGTACTTGTGGCGCAGCTCCGAAGGGAAAGGTAACAGTCGACCTGCACCTCGTCGTCCTTGCGGATCGGGATGGAACGCACGTTGTACTTGTGGCGCAGCTCCGAAGGAGAAGGTAGCAGTCGACCTGCACCTCGTCATCCTTGTAGATCGGGATAGAGCGCACGTTGTACTTGTGGCGCAGCTCCAAAGGAGAAGGTAACAGTCGACCTGCACCTCGTCGTCCTTGCGGATCAGAATGGATTTCATACTTAGGCGAGTACTGGACTGCAGCTAAGCCTCCGAGTGGGAGGGTTGCTCTCCACTCGGTAGGATTTTCAGATACTTAGGAGAGTACTGGACTGCAGCTAAGCCTCCGAGTGGGAGGTTCGTTCTCCACTCGGTAGGATTTTCAGATACTTAGGCGAGTACTGGACTGCAGCTAAGCCCCCGAGTGGGAGGTTCGCTCTCCACTCGGTAGGGTTTTCAAATACTTAGGCGAGTACTGGACTACAGCTAAGCCCCCGAGTGGGAGGTTCGCTCTCCACTCGGTAGGATTTTCAAATACTTAGGCGAGTACTGGACTGGAGCTAAGCCCCCGAGTGGGAGGTTCGCTCTCCACTCGGTAGGATTTTCAGATACTTAGGCGAGTACTGGACTGCAGCTAAGCCCCTGAGTGGGAGGTTCGCTCTCCACTCAGTAGGATTTTCAAACTTAGGCAAGTACTGGACTGCTGCTAAGCCCCCGAGCGGGAGGTTTGCTCTCCACTCGATAGGATTTTTCAAACTTAGGCAAGTGCTGAACTGCGGCTAAGCCTCCTAGTGGGAGGATTTTTTTTGTGTCGTAGCTCTGAAGGGGAAGGCAACAGTCGACCTGTACCTCGTCGTCCTTGCAAAGCGCACATTGTATTAAGTACTTAGGCGAGTACTTGGACTGCAGCTAAGCCCCCGAGTGGGAGGCTGGCTCTCCACTCGGTAGGATTTTAAACACTTAGGCGAGTACTTGGACTGTAGCTAAGCCTCCGAGTGGGAGGCTGGCTCACCACTCGGTAGGATTTTAAACACTTAGGCGAGTACTTGGACTGCCGCTAAGCCCCCGAATGGGAGGCTGGCTCACCACTCGGTAGGATTTCAAACACTTAGGCGAGTACTTGGACTGCAGCTAAGCCCCCGAGTGGGAGGCTGGCTCACCACTCGGTTGGATTTTCAAGTACTTAGGCGAAACGGATTCACAGCTAAGCCCCCGAGTGGGAGGCTGGCTCTCCACTCGGCAGGGATTTTTTTTACAAACTTAGGCGAAACGGGTTCGCAGCTAAGCCCCCGAGTGGGAGGCTGGCTCTCCACTCGGCATGGATTTTTTTACAAACTTAGGCGAAACGGGTTCGCTGCTAAGCCACCCACTGGGGGGGGGGGGATTTCTCATGTAAACAAAAAGTAATAACAATCACTGGGAAAATTATAACATTCTTGTCTTCGATAAACAAACTATAGAGGTATTTTTATTACATCTCACCCGAGTGAGTACTTAAGTATAAAAGGGGCGGAGCAGCTCCGCATTCCAAGCTCGAGGCTCATCAATCTGGCGATCGACGTTGTAAAGATGGTATGCTCCATTGTGGAGAACTCTGGTGACGATGAAGGGACCTTCCCAAGTGGGAGCGAGCTTGTGTGGTTTCTGTTGATCCACTCGGAGGACCAAGTCTCCTTCTTGGAAGGTTCGGCTCTTCACATTTCGAGCATGGAATCGACGCAAGTCCTGCTGATAGATGATCGAGCGGATCAGGGCCATCTCTCTCTCCTCTTCTAGGAGGTCGACTGCATCTTGCCGGGCTTGCTCCGCTTCATCTTCAGATTAGAGTTCGACTCGAGGTGCATTGTGAAGCAGGTCACTCGGCAGAACTGCTTCAGCTCCATAGACCAGAAAGAATGGAGTTCTCCCAGTCGACCGATTAGGAGTGGTCCTCAATCCCCAGAGAACTGATGGAAGCTCGTCGACCCACGCTCCTGCTGCATGCTTGAGATCGCGCATCAGCCGGGGTTTCAGTCCTTTGAGAATTAGACCGTTTGCTCGTTTTGCTTGTCCATTCGACTGTGGGTGAGCAACTGAAGCATAGTCGACTCGCGTGCCTTGAGAGGCGCAAAAGGCTTTGAATTTGTCGGAATCGAAGTTTGACCCATTGTCAGTGATGATGTAACGCCCTCGATGCGGCTATATCTCCCACGTGTCGAAGCACGACTTAGAGGCATAACCGCATTGAAAGCAATGTCGCAAGTGAGGTAATCTTCACACAACCCATGTAATACATAAGGGAAAGAGATACATAGTTGGCTTACAGTCACCACTTCACACAATACATAAATAAACATCCATCATTCAGATTACACTCAAGGTCCGACTCTGAAACCAAAATAAAAGAAGACTACCCCAAATGCTACACAGATCCCCGATCGTCCCAACTGGCTCCACTACGATCATCGTGAAAAGACACATAGTAACGACCACGCCTCGTCGAACTCCCACTTGAGCTCGGTTGCGCCACCTGCACTAGCATCGCCGGCACCTGCAACTGTTTTGGTAGAATCTGTGAGTCACGGGACTCAGCAATCTCACACCAGCGAGATCAAGACTATTTAAGCTTATAGGAAGGACAGAGTTGTGAGGTGGAGCTGCTGCAAGCGACTAGCATATATGGTGGCTGCATTCGCAAAAGAGAGCGAGAAGAGGAGCAAGGCACGGTCGTGAAGCTAGTAGCGATCAAGAAGTGATCCTGAACTACTTACGTCAAACACAACTCCAACACCGTGTTCACTTCCCGGACTCCGCCGAGAAGAGACCATCACGGTTACACACGCGGTTGATGTGCATTTTAATTAAGGTCAACTTTGGGTTTTCTACAACCGGACATTAACAAATTCCCATCTGCCTCATAACCACGGGCACGGCTTTCGAAAGATAATACCCTGCAGGGGTGTCCCAACTTAGCCCATTATAAGCTCTCACGGTCAATGAAGGATATTCCTTCTACCAGGAAGACCCGATCAGTCTCGGAATCCCGGACTACAAGACATTTCGACAGCAATAAAACAAGACCAGCAAAGCCGCCCGAATGTGCCGACAAATCCCGATAGGAGCTGCACATATCTCGTTCTCAGGGCACACCGGATGGGCAAGACGTCGGGTTGGCATAAACCCGGATTGCCCAGGGGCGCCGGACATCGCCAGTTGGGCCAAGACTCAAGGAGCACTGGTCCGGGGTTAAAATAAAGATGACCCTCGGCTCGCGAAACCCAGGGGAAAAAGGCTTAGGTGGCAAATGGTAAAACCAAAGTTGGGCCTTCTTTGGAGGAGTCTTATTCAAAGCGAACTGTCAAGGGGTCCCATAAATCACCCAACCGTAAGGAACGCGAAATCAAGGAACATAACACCGCATGACGGAAACTAGGGTGGCAAGAGTGGAACAAAACACGGGCATAAGGCCGAGCCTTCCACCCTTTACCAAGTATATAGATGCATTAATTATAGCAGATATATTGTGATATCCCAACAAGTAAACATGTTCCAACAAGGAACAACATCTCCATGTTCCAACAAGGAACAAACTTCATCTTCACCGCAACTAGCAACGCTATAAGAGGGCTGAGCAAAGCGGTAACATAGCCAATCAACGGTTTGCTAGGAAAGGATGGTTAGAGGTTTGACATGGCAATATGGGAGGCATGATAAGCAAGTGATAGGCATCGTAGCATAGGCATAGCAAAAGAGCGAGCATCTAGCAAGCAAAGATAGAAGTGATTTCGAGGGTATGGTCATCTTGCCTGCAAGGTTCTCAGAGTTGTCGAAAGCTTGATCCTCGTAAGCGTTCTCAACAGGTTCCTCGTTCACGTACTCGTCTCCCGGCTCTACCCAAAGCAAGAACATAAGCAAAGGAACCACAATAAATCACGGTGCAATGCACAAGCAACATGATGCAGAACAAGACATGATATGCGAGATGTGATATGCAATGCGTATGCGTGCTACGGAAGGAAAATGATGAACCAGGCACCAACTTGGCAAACCAAGTGTGCCGCTGGACAGGTGAGATGATTTTGGTCGAAATCGATATAAAGATCACCGGAATCGGATGCACGGTTTGCAAATGACAAGCAAAACAAGAATGGCACAAATCTGCCATTAACAGCATGATGCCACATAGCAAGCAACAAGAAATTAAGCTACTGCACCCAAACGTACCAACAAGGCATATGGCAGTGATCTACTCAAGATGCTTGACAAAAGATGAACACTGAGTTACGGCTAAATCACACCATAACAGGTCCAAACAAGCATGGCAAAAGTGCAAAATATATCAGCTTCACAGACTTAGGAAAATACTGAACATGGCAGAATCAGCATCAGGAAGCAATGTTCAGAGCAAGCAAACAACATGCTACAGGAATTTATAATAGCAAAACAAGGCATGGCATGAATCTACTCAAAGCATAGAACAAAAGTCCCTTACTGACCATAAGCCAAAAAGGATCAGAAAATATAATAGCACCCATGTCAATATAGCAAGTTTCGTTACAGATTTCAGGAAACAGGGCATGACATTAACAGAATTATGTAGGCACCTTCGCGAGCTCGATGCACTCACTACAGAGCATTTCATGATAAAATAAGCATACATCCATCAAGAAGACATGGCATAGAAGCTATACATGGCAAGAACAACATCATAGCATACACGGATCAACTACAACAACCTTGGCAAAATTGAATAACGCGTAAACAATCTGCCAGGAAACATTTTATAGCAAAAGTAGAGCTCGATTGACTCAAGCTATGGCACTCCATAATTGCAAATAAGGGCATGGATGGATAGAGCATAACCATATGTTCAAAACATCCTTAGTGAAGTATCTCAAAATATGCATGGATCTCTCGGTAGCATCAAGTTTACATGGCATAAAAACATCAGCAAAACAGGGGCTGAAATCAGCAACATCATGAAGCCTAGTTTGCATGCTTGTGCTAGTCACCACAGAGATCACAAAAATACATGGCATACACCCCTGTAAATATGGCATGGCATATTAAAAAACACATGTAGGACTCAAGTTTATAGGATGCACACATCAATCATGGCAAAAATGACAAAAGTGCATGTTCTGATAATAATCTGAAACTAACATCACATAGCCCTCTTCCAACAGCATTTCGGGCATCAATATGAGATCAAATGAAAATGATGCAATGGAATGAAATGATCTACTCTTCGAGACGAACAATACTGTATGCTACACGCCCGAAACGGAGCCACGAGTGCAAAGTTATGGCATGAAGATAATGCAGCAAAATAATGACAGATTAAAGACTTGGAGGAAAACGGGGCTCGGGGGAAAGTCAACCTTCGCGATTTGGATCTCAGATCCGGCGCGCGGAAGCCGAGGCAGCCGGCGGCGATGACGGAGACGGCGGCCGGGGCTCGGAGGGAGGAGCTCGGCCGGGCGACGGGTCGGGCGGGCGGCCGGGCGGGGGCGACGGCGTCGGGCGCGCGGTAGGCGGCCGGGCGGGAGCCGGTGAGCGGGCGGCGGGGCCGGCGGGGAGGCGGCGGCGCTGGCCGGAGGGTTCCCAGACGGGTTCCCGGGCGGGCCTCAAGGGAACCGGGCGGCGATGTGGGCGCTGGCGCCACGTGGCGGCTCCCCGCTGGCCGGGCGGCGGCGGCGGACGTGTCCGCCCGTCCGGATGCGTCCGCGGCGCGGAGAGGATTTTCTAGGGTTTGCCCGAGAATTTCGGAGGGGGGGCATATATAGGTAGAGGGAGCTAGGAGTGTCCAAATGGGGTGCGGTTTTCGCCACACGATCGTGATCCGACGACGGAGAGCATGGAAGTGACTTAGATGGGTTATTGGGCTGTTTTGAAAGGGTGTTGGGCTGCAACTCAAAAGAGGCCTTTGCGGTTATGCGGTTAACCGTTGGAGTACCAAACGAGCTCCGAATGACCCGAAACTTGACAAGTGGTCTACCGGTGGTGTACCAAGGTCACTTGGAAAGGCTCGGTCCATTCTGAGAAAGTTTAGTACCCGCTCACGGAAAAATATAAAAGGGGACGCAGGGGGACATAGGAGTGCCGGATTGCAAAACGGACAACGGGGAAAATGCTCGGAATCATGAGACGAACACGTATGCGAATGCGATGCACATGATGACATGATATGAAATGCATGACATGAACAAAATGCAAAACGAAAGACAAAACCCAACCACGGAGGGAATATCATATCACAATGCCGAAAATGGCAAGATTTGGAGTTACAAATATGGAAAGTTACATCCGGGGTGTTACAGATGATGCTATGCGGAACTCCATATCTGAATATCAACTCTCTGATGAAACTGATAGCAGTGCACGCATCGAGATTCTTGATAGGCTTAGCTTCGATCCACCTAGTAAACTTGTCGACTGCCACTAGCAAGTGAGTGAAGCCGCTTCTGCCAGTTCTCAGTGGTCCAATCATATCTAATCCCCAAACAGCAAAGGGCCAGACAAGTGGAATGGTCTTCAAGGCTGAAGCGGGTTTGTGTGACATATTGGAATAGAACTGACATCCTTCACACTTGTCGACTATTTCCTTTGCCATTTCATTTGCTTTTGGCCAGTAAAATCCCGCTCGGTATGCTTTAGCCACAATGGTCCGAGAGGACGCATGATGACCACAGGTCCCCGAGTGGACATCATCAAGAATTATCTGACCTTCTTCTGGTGTTATGCATTTCTGGCCGACTCCAGTCGCGCTTTCTCTGTACAACTGTCCCTTGATCACAGTAAAGGCCTTGGATCGGCGGACGATCTGTCGAGCCTCTTCTTCGTTCTCCGGGATCTCTTTCCTTAGGATATACGCGATGTACGGCACTGTCCAGTCGGGAGTGATGACCACGACTTCCAAGATCAGGTCGACCACGGCTGGGACCTCAACTTCAGTCGGATCAGTGGCACTTTTTGGCTGTGGAGCTTCTTCGGTGAAAGGATCCTCTTGAACTGACGGTGTGTGGATGTGCTCCAAAAACACATCACTGGGAATGGCTTCCCTCTTGGACCCTATTTTCGCCAAATCATCAGCAACTTGATTTTTCAGTCGGGTACATGATGAAGCTCTAACCCCTCGAACTTCTTCTCTAGCTTTCTCACTGCATTGCAATAACCAGTCATGGTTGGACTTCTGACGTCCCACTCCTTCATCACTTGATTAACCACTAGATCTGAGTCGCCATAGACCATGAGGCGACAGACGCCGAGTGAAATGGCCATACGCAACCCATACAACAAGTGCTTCAGATTCGATTCATTGTTGGAAGAATCAAAGTGAATCTGGAGCACATATCTGAGCTTATCCCTCGGGAGAAACCAACACTACCCCAAAGACACGGAACCATTCAGCATCTTGGAACCATCAAAGAACATGGTCCAAAGGTTCAATGAACTTGAGTCGGTAGTTGCTGTTCAATCCACTCAGTGATGAAATCTGCTACTGCTTGGGACTTGATGGCTTTCTTTGCCTCAAACTTGATATCAAGGGGAAGGAGTTCAATTGCCCATTTCGCCACTCGACCAGTTGCATATCTGTTGTGCATAATCTCTGACAATGGGCGTCGGCGATTTAATCGTAATGGAATGATCAGAGAAGTAATGAGCAACCTTCTTCGCGGTCATATAAATCCCATAAACAAGCTTCGATAATGAGGGTATCTTTGCTTTGATGGGGTCAATACTTGTAAAGATAATATATTGGCGCTGAACTTTGAAGGCTTTTCCTTCTTCTTCCCGCCGATTGTAAGTCTTGCATCGATGACTTGTCCTGTGGCTGCAATGTAAAGCAGCAAAGGCTCCTTGCTGATTGGGGCAGCAAGCACCGGTTGGTGGAGAGCGAGCTTTTAGCTCTGCAAACGCTGCATCAGCTTCAGGAGTCCACTCGAACTTGTCTGACTTCTTCATCAGTCGGTAAAGAGGCAATGCCTTTTCACCGAGACGAGAGATGAATCGACTTAAAGCGGCCAAGCATCCAGTAAGCTTCTGGACATCGTGCACACGCACAGGGCATTTCATTCGGAGTATAGTGCCAACTTTTTTTGGGTTGGCATCGATTCCTCATTTGGAAACGAGGAAACCGAGTAACTTTCCGCCAGGAACTCCGAATGTGCAATTTGATGGATTAAGCTTGATATCATACCTCCTGAGATTGGCAGATGTTTCAGCAAGGTTAGTCAACATGTCGGAACCTTTCCGTGACTTGACCACAATATCATCCATGTATGCTTCCACATTCTGACTGATTTGAGTGAGCAAACACTTCTGAATCATCCTCATGAACGTGGCTCCGGCATTCTTGAGGCTGAATGGCATGGTGACATAACAGAAGCACCCGAATAGAGTGATGAAAGCTGTTTTGATCTCGCCGGGTCCATACAGACGGATCTGATGGTAACCGGAATAGGTGTCTAAGAAAGACAACTGCTCACATCCCGCAGTCGAGTCGACTATTTGGTCGATGCGGGGGAGAGGAAAATGATCTTTCGGGCAGGCCCGATTGATATGTTTGAAGTCGATGCACATGCGAAGTGACTTGTCCTTCTTAGGGACCATGACAACATTGGCGAGCCACTCGAAGTGGTAAATCTCTCGGATAAACTCTGCTGCTAAGAGCCGAGCCACCTCCTAGCCAATGGCCTTTCTCTTCTGGACGGTGGACCATCGAAGATGTTCTTTGACAGGTTTAACTTTTGAGTCGACTCGTAGACGATGCTCAGCCAGCCCAGGAACACCCGCATGTCGCCAGGCTTCCATGCGAAGATGTCCCGCTTCTCACGGAGGAACCGGATGAGCGCTTCTTCCTATTTGGAGTCGAGTGTTGTTGAGATGTGAGTCGGAGCAGCATTGGGATCACCGGGTGAATGTGAATCGGTTTCGCCTCACCGGACGATCAAATGCTGACTCCGTGGCGGGTTTCTTGGCTCGCAACAAATCACTCGGTCTGCAGTTTTCGGTACTCTTGCAGCTCTACCACTACCATCCGAGCATCAACGATCTTAGAGCCTTTCAAAACACTCTTCGCTTTCTTCCGATTGCCGCGATGGTGATCACACCTTTGGGGCCTGGCATCTTCAGCTTAAGGTATACATAACATGGTCGAGCCATGAAGCGTGCATACGCCGCCTTCCTGCAATAGCGTGATAAGCGCTCTGAAATCCACGACCTCAAAGGTCAACTTTTCCTTCTGAAAATTCTTGTAATCACCAAAACCACATCGAGAGAAATTTGGCGAGTGACTCAGCCTTCTTTCCGTGAATGACTCCATGGAAGCTCATGTTGTTGGTGCCGAGTCCGGACATCGGAATGCCCATCCCTTTCAACGTCTCTGCATACATTATGTTCAGGCCACTGCCACCATCCATCAAAACTTTAGTTAGTCGAGTGCCTTCGACGACTGGGTCGACCACCAAAGCTTGCCTCCCAGGGGTGGCTATGTGTGTTGGGTGATCATACTGGTCGAACGTGATGGCGGTCTATGACCATTTCAGATAACTGGGTGTCACCGGAGCGACCATATTCACTTCTCGGTTGATGACTTTCAATCGACTTTTGCTTTCAACGTCAGCAAAAATCATTAGGGTGGAATTGACCTGGGGGGATCCACCATCACTATCTTCCTTGTCCTCAACTTTGTCCGACTCCTTCACCTTATCCTTGGGCTGCTTCCCCTGGAACTGCTGAATCAAGAGCCGACACTGTCGAGTGGTATGCTTTGGGTAAATGAGTTTACCCTCTTCATCTTTCTTCATGTGAATGTGACATGGCAAGTCCAATACATCATTTCCATCTTGGTCTTTCACCTTCTTGGGGTTCCAAGATCCCTTGGATTTCCCCTTGAACTTTCCTGGAGTCACAGCCAAGGCTTCTCCAGAGCAGCTGGCTCGACTTTCATTCGCTTCCGACCGAGTTCCCTCCCCCGGTTTCATTAGCGGCTGACTTGTACTTGCCACTTCGGAGCCGATCCTCTTCTTCACCATTGGCGTACTTGGTGGCAATCTCCATCATTCGACTCAAGGTCATATCTCCGGTCCGACCAAATTTCAGACTTAACTCTCTGTTCTTAATGCCTTCCTTGAAGGCACAGACTGCCTGATGATCAGATACATTCTCTACCGTGTGATGGAATGTGATCCATCTCTGGATGTAATCCCTCAGAGTTTCATTCGACTTCTGCAAACACGACTGCAACTCTGTCAACCCTGCTGGCCGCTTGCAAGTTCCTTCAAATGTCCTGACAAACACTCGGGCAAGATCTTCCCAAGTGTAAATGCTGCTGGGTGCTAACTGATTCAACCATGCTCTGGCTGAGCTCTCCAACATAAGAGGCAGGTGTTTCATGGCCACTTATTGTTGCCGCTGCCAATCTGAACAGCCACCCGGTAATCCTCAAGCCAAGTATCCGGCTTGGACTCACCAGTGAACTTACTGACCCCAGTCGCCAACCTGAAGTTGGGAGGAATCACCACGGCTCTGATGGCTCTGTTAAAACACTCTGGTCCTGAGACGTGCACTCTGCTGCTGGTGGGCACATCTCTGTCATGACCTTCTCGGTGAGCTCTATTCCTGTCGACCAAACCTTGAACGATAATGGATCTCGCATCAAAGCCTGGTTCCCTGGGGTCGACTGGAATCCTTCGCCCAACACTGTGATGGCGTCTGTCATCCTGCTGTCGAGGCGCGTATGACCCACCCCTTGGGGGAGGAGTGGGCACTCGACGTCGATCATCACGATCGAATCGGTCCTCATACTGATCACGCCGGACTCCATGTCCCTCACGCCTCGGGGGCCGATCTTGGGCTATGAGCCGACTGGATTGTATTCGCAGAGACGGATCTGCTGTGAATCCTATTCCGTGACTGCGATACAGCTGAATTTTGATCTCGTGCTGCCCGGAGCAAATCTCTAATCTGGAGAAAGCCTCTGCCAGCCTCTGACTGGGAAGGCTGAATGTACTCTGCTATACGGGCTGCAGCTGCTAGATTCTGAATTGGAATTCGGTATACCTGAGTCGGTTGTGGAAAGAGTTGACGTCGACTGGACGACGGGACCCGTTGTTGCGCTCGTTCGTTGATCACTCGCTGGAGATTTTCCAGTCGAATGCGCTCAGCCAGTTGGCCAAACGCGCGTCTTCTAAGGCACGGGCCTCAGGGGTTTCTCCAACAATAGGAGTGTGAAGTGCATCCATGTTCCGTCGGCGAAGCTCCTCCTTCTGCAGCGAAGTGAGTGGTTCGGGCAAGTACTCTTCATGGGCTTGCGACGGGCATTTGCCGCCGCCACCGTCGGCGCGAAAGCCGGGTGGACTGCGTGGCCCATCGACCATCGGACTTCGCCGCTAGATCATCTGCTGTCGCTTTTCGGATGCAGATCTCTGAGCCACCGATGATCGAACAGTCAGAGAGATTCGTCGGGCTCGATTGCCGCGACTTGGGTGTGGCCGACTGGCGGGCCACCGCATGCCTCACCCACCGCTGAAGCCTCGACCGACCGGAGCACTTGCGCCGGCGAGAGACTGGGAGGGAGGACGGCACAGGAGCCGACCGATACTGGGTCGACGGTTGCCGCAGGAGGACGCCGCGGACGCATGCGCGAAAGTGTGTTGCCCCGTGGACGGGGAACGCGTCAACGTCGAGTGGAGCCTCCTGAAGCCAAGCGGAGTCGTCGGCGACGAATGTGAGTGCGCCGAGACGGATCTCGCGGCCCTCAACCAAAACTCCACCTGAAACCATGATGAAGGAGATCGGAAAAAACCGCAACTTCTCCAACAAGTCGCTAAGACACCTGCCCCATGGTGGGCGCCAACTGTCGTGGTTCTAAGTCTGACAGTAGAATGGGGGGTAGGTATGGAGAGGCAAGATCTTAGCTATGGAGTAGTTGTATACGCAAGATGTTTACGAGTTCAGGCCCTTCTCGGAGGAAGTAACAGCCCTACGTCTCGGAGCCCGGAGGCGGTCGATCGTATTATATGCGTATGAGTTACGGGTGCGAACCCTTTACACCGAGGAGGGGGTGGATTATATAGAGTTCGCTGCACCCTCCAGCCCTCGCTTATGCAGGATTAAGGTACATTAAGATGGGGAGTTACTGGTAACGTCCTACATAAAGTGCTATGATGGTCATAAAGCCACTTAATGACCGACCGTTTGCGTGCAGACTGACTATAGATCTCCTGGCGGTCGAGTGGTTGGCTTCATGGTCGAATGTCTTTAGGTCCGTCGAGTGGAATCCTTCCGTGTCGATCGAAGGTAGTTTCTTCAAGAGATGTCCTTGGGGAGGGTACCTTGGACAGGTCCATGACCCTACCCTAGATACATGGCTTCATCAAAGCGCGGGCGTTTTTTGATTGGCGGCGCATAAAAGTCGCTGGGGGCTCTGTTGAAGCGCGGCCGAGATGCTCTAATCCCCTCCCCGACTCCTCCATTTTTCACACTCTACCCTCACTTCCAGCCGCCAACCTTAACACCGCCGCCAAATCATCCTCGGCCGCCGCTACAATGCTACCTCTACCAGCCACCATTCCAGTCTAGTGGACCCAACCATCAACATCTTCGAGGTGCCAACGATGTATGTCACCTCCGTGCCGCTTCTAGAGTTCGTCAAATGCAAAGGGCGGCACACAAGGGAGAAGACATGACACATTTGTGTGTCGGCCTGAGTGCAAGCTCCTACTACACGCACCGCCGCCGTGCTGGTGGCACCTGGATACGCACCACCGCCATCAACCACTTGGATTTCTCTCGTACACCCACTCGGTCGGCTGTTTGCTAGCAAGAGATTTTTGGATGACAACCTCTGGATGGCCGATGCCCGCCCGATTGTCAACACACATGTCTGGACATGTCCGCGGACAAATAGAGGCGTTCATTTGATGTTTGCCGTTGAAGATGCTCTAATAGGAGGCAAATACAGTAGAATTATAATACACCAAAAATAGCAAAATTATGTAAAAATGATAATAAATGAATTCCTAAGTTTGTGAAACAATTTATGCATCAAGTCCCATTGGATTGCACGCGCACCTACAAAAATATAATCAAAAGAATATGATAATTTATATCCTGTGTACAATGTTGTACTTAGTTTATAAGACTTAGAGGGTGTGTGTATCCAGGGACTTATGGGTCTAGGGACTTAAAAAAGTCCCTATAAGTCCCACCTAAACCAAACACAAGTGACTTATGGGGACTTATTGTGGTGATTTGGGACTTATCGAAAAAGACTCTCCCTGAGGAGCTTATTGGGACTTATTGATCGCTTCCCCGCATCGCACCTGCCCCGCCCCGCACCTTCCCCGCGTCGCTCTCCTTCCCCGCCCCGCACCTTCCCCGCATCGCTCTCCTTCCCCACCCCGCACCTTCCCCGCATCGCTCTCCTTCCCCGCCCCGCACCTTCCCCGCACCTTCCCCTTCATCGTCCCTCTGCTCCAATCGCCGCCGCCGCCAGTAGCCAGAGCCGCCGCCGCCATGGCCGACGATGAGGAGGACTGGATCCCCTTCTTGTCTCCGTTCCACGCGAACCATCAGGCATCGTAGGGCTCATCCGCCGGGGGAAATCTCGGGAGGGGAATGGGATTCTTGGATCTCAACCACAACGTCGACGAGTTCCCGGAGTTGGGCTCGTACCAGCAACTCCTCTTTGACTAGTCCGCCGGCCATGGTCTTCCTCCTATTGGAGCTGGTCGTGGGAGGCCCGTGTCTCAGGGCGGAGGAGGCCGAGCACGGTCTCTCAACTTCGGAGGCCGAGCCGGCTCTCACCTGCGTCCGTTCGTCGCCCCGGGCGCAGCTGCCGTTGAGGGAGGTGTGATAGGGCGTGGGAGGACCGTGTCGCAGGTCACCGGACGCGGTGTACGTCGAGCCCACGGGTCCTCATCGGCCGGCAGTAGAGGAAAAGCTGCGGGGAAGCAACGTGTGTCGTCAACTGCTGCATCTTCAGAAGATGTCGATGAGAATGAAGGCTTTGAAGATGAAGATGAGGATTTTGCTTTTGGAGAGGTAAAATTCTCATTCGTATACATAGTTAGCTTTCTGTCATAGGATGCAAATTCATCTTCTTTATATGCTAGCTATTTGTGTGTACAATGGTATACCTTGGTGTAGAATTTGAACCAGCTGAATTGTGTACTTGTTTGAATTGTGTACTTGTTATTTTTGTTTAGAAAAACATTGCCAAGGCTGATTGGACAGACGATCATATTACTGTATTTTGTAACATCGCATGTGAGGAAGCTAGGGATGGGCACTGTGTGAATGGTACTTGGACAAGTAGAGCCTACAATAACATGAAGAAAAAAATTTATGAGCGTGCTGGCCTCCTCCATAGTACCAAGCAATTCAAAAGTTGCATAACTAGACTCAAGAGCCACTATACTGCTTGGGTGTGGTTGGGCCAGCAAACTGGTTGTGGCCGAACTGGAGATGGAGCTATAACCGCATCGAATGAATGGTGGAAAGAAGTAATTAAGGTACATACATTATTCTGCAAAATACATCTGAATTTCTCACACTTGGTTACATTATTTAGCCTTGTCCTAATTACCTAACTAATGTTGCAGGAGAGACCAGATGTCAGAAAATTCAAGGATGGCAATCCTGAGTATTTGGATATGCTAATAGAGCTATTTCAAGGTGTGGCAGTTGATGGATCAACAGCTTATGTGCCCATAGATGAAGATAAAGAAGAATATGTTGTTGCCGATGATGGAAATGAGGAGAGTCCAATGAGCACCACCAGCAGGAAGAGGGGAAGCAGCGGCGGTGAACAACGACTTGAGCCTGTGCAAGAAACACAAGAGCCCAATGGTGAAACTAATGACATGGCTCATCAATACTATGAATGGTGAGAACACTTCTGACATGATCACTGAATATGCAAACAAAAGGCAGGAAGCAAAGGACAAGGGAAAAGAGAAGAAAGCAAACAACACTAAGGAATCCATTACTCATTGTCAACTGTTGGCAGTTCAATGTGGTGCAGAAGAAACAAGTGTTGAGTACTTCATGGCAACTCAACTGTTTGCAGATGAGGCAAACAGAGTCATATTTCATAACATTTCAAGTGATCAGGCTAGACTGACTTGGTTGAAGAGGTGGTGCATGATGAAGAAGTTGTCCTAGTGTAGTAGTGATCTTGTTTGTCCTTTTAATAATATACCTATGTAATGGACCTGTGCTGTGTGACCTTGTTAAATGATGAATGCGTGTTACTGAAGAAGTTACTAATGTTTTCAAGTTGACGAGGTGGTGCATAATGAAGAAGTTGTACTAATGTTTGCATGTTTCAGGATGATGACAGCAGTGATGATGGGAGCAGCAGTGATGATGAAGCACTGATGTTGTTCATGCACCAAAAAAGGAAGAGAAGAATGATGCAGATGGCCTGCATGATTGGTATGTACTACTTGGACTCTTACGGTAACAAAGGACCTAGAAGAGTACCAATACAGTCTGGGCATGATTGGGTTATGACAACACTAGGCAACGAAACTGCTTGTTACAACATGTTTAGAATGCATAGACCAGTGTTTGAAAAATTGCATAGTGTGCTAGTTGATTCCTATGGTTTGAAGTCCACTAAAAAATGTCATCGCTTGAGTCTCTAGGCCTGTTTCTTTGGATAGTAGGTTCCCTCAATCTGTAAGACAAGCGAAAACAGATTTGTTAGGTCATTGGAGACAATTGTAAGGAAGTTTGATAAGGTTTTGGAATGTCCGATCAAGCTTGCAAAAGACATCATCGAGGCCAAGAGATCGTCAATTCAGAACTATGCATTCCAAATTAAGATATAGAAAGTATGCACCATTTATGGATAATTGCATTGGTGCAATAGATGGGACACACATACAAGTTGTGGTACCAGTTGCCACTGCTACCCAAAGATAGGAATAGACATAAGGAGAAGAGTCGAATGTGATGTGTGTGTGTGACTTTGATATGAGATTCACATTTGTCCTAGCTGGTTGGCCAGGATCGATGCATGACATGAGGGTCTTCAATGATGCACGATCCAGATTTGGTGACAAGTTTCCAAAACCTCCACCTAATAAGTTTTATCTTGTGGAGTCAGGTACCCAAATAGACCGGGTTATCTTGCACCATACAAGGGTTTAACCTATCATTTCCAGGAGTACCGTGATGGCACAATGCCTAGAGGATAAAAGGAACACTACAATTTCACCCATTCTTCACTTAGAAATGTCATCGAGAGGTGTTTTGGAGTCTTGAAGAACAAGTGGAGGATTTTGTTTCACTTGCCTAGTTATCCACAGCCAAACAAAGCAAAATCATTGTGGCTTGCATTGCAATTGCACAATTTTATTAGACAAAGTCAACTGCCCGATATAGAATTCGACAAGTGTGATGAAGATGAAAATTATGTACCATTGTCTATGCCAACGACCACAACAAATGATTCAACAAATGAGACGGACAGTGCTGCTATGAATCTATTCAGAGCTTGGGTCGCTGATGGGTTGTGGTCCTTGAAACAACAATGATATGAACAAGTGTTATTCGCTTATGTAATTTCTTTTATCTCGGTTGTTATGTACTCTCTCTTATTTTGGTTCTTATCAACAAGTGTTAATCGTTTGTATGAACAAGTGTTATTCGCTTATGTAATTTCTTTTATCTCGGTTGTTATGTACTCTCTCTTATTTTGGTTCTTATCAACAAGTGTTAATCGTTTGTATGGACAAGTGTTATTTCGGTTGTCACTATTCTATAATTCGTTTGTATGAAAAATGGTTATGTGAACAAGTGTTTTATCAATTTATAAGTCCCTCAAACAAACAAAGTGACTGGGACTTATAAGTCGATGTAAACAAACAGGCAGGGACTTATGACTTATAAGTTGGGACTTAAAAAAGTCCTAGGACTTATGAAACAAACAGGCTCTTATTTTGGAGCGGAGGAAGTATGTCTTAGGCTGATATTTTCGGTTGCTTTGGCAGCACTTTCTGGCTTTCTTCTTCTTGGGTAAAGCACGTGAATAAGATACTCCGGCATCTCTCTTGGTAACGGCGTAACGTTTCGTGCCTCGTTTGACTTCATCCAGCTCGATAAGCTATCTCTTTTTTCGAGACGGATAACCTATCTCTTGATACGATAAGCCATGTGATGGCACAACACTTTACCTAGTACTAATTATTAGAGCTATTAAAATGGCAGTGATTGAACAGCAGCTTACTCCAAATTTATGTAAGTCTAACATAATCAGGTCTTCACCGACGCAACTGACAATGACATTTCCCGGAAGAAGGAGAAGTTCTCCATGATGACCTGAGATGCTTAGGATATTCTCCTAGAGGGCCCCATTTTTTTTTAGCCCTGGAGGGCCCCATTTGTCGCACGCAAGAGTTTCCAAGCTTTGCTTGCGAAGACTTCACCACAATTTCGTCAGTTTCCTTTGGAAATCAAAGCTAACTTGGCTAGTATTCTCAGATTTCTCTATCTCTATCTTTTTTTCTCTGTCTTGATTCACAAAAAGTTCTACTTTTCTTCTTCTTTGTGGGCTAGTTCTTCCCTAGATTTATCATCCATGATGTGTTCTATGGAACAAACCCGCATGGACAATGACGACAACAACTCGTAAACACAGTGTGAGGTGGAAAATAAACAAATTGACTCTTATTTTATTTTTCATGACCAATATAGAACGTCGGGGCTAAGGTAAGGGCAAGTAAGACAACAGGAAGTGTGGCACATTCGTCGAGTCATGAGTAGTATGTTACCCATGAATTCAAATGAGAGCATATTCCCCTAAGGGCAAGTAAAATTTAGGGTTTTTTCTTGAGGAGATTTAGGGATTTAGTTTCATTCAATTATCATGAATTCAAATGAGAGCATATTCCCCTAAAAAACAAATGAGAGCATATTTCTTCCCTGCAAAAAAGAGAGAGCATATTTGTACAGCTGGAACAGATGCTTCTCCTGGAAACGGTTCCCCGGCCTATGTTCAGTCCATCTTCTCTTGTTTGATGTGGATGGGGCATCCACCAACTGCAACATGACAGCCGCCCATACAAGAAAAACGGAGATTATTAGTGCTCCTTTTCCACCAAAGTACACTTTATTCTAAATGCTTATATAAGCGCAGCAACCCCACTTCATAATGCCTTTAACTATTATAGGGAATCTTACTAAGAATGTATTGTAGTCAAAAGATGCATAATAAAATTAGCAATTGTTTTGTAGACTTCAACATCGGCGCCGTCCAAGAAACGAAGTGTATGGAACTAATAAAGTGCTCTCTTATTGAGGCATCGACACCTGGGTCGAACAAGAGATTATATCCTTGTTCTTATAAAAGAAAGGTTAATTTGTTTGACTTGGAACAAACACCATAAGCTATCACTTGTTATGACAAGCATAATTATGCTACCAAAAAATACAATTCAAATACGGCGGCTAAGCTGCAGGCAATCGTTCAAAAAATATCAACATGGTATGTCCAAATACAACAAGGTTATACTTACTATGCTTCTTCAATAGTAGTGGAGAAAACAAATGTGATGTGCATTCAATGGAGAAAAGGGGAATAATGCGAGATGAATGCTTGCATTGGGATGTTCCTTCCAACATCACTTGTCACTAGAAGCTGCCGCGCTCTTTGCCGCACCGTTCCTCACTTGTTGGGTCTACTTTTCTCGTGGTTGTAAATTGGTTGCTGGGTTCGGGGCATTAATTATGCTAGACTCGGTGTTTTTTCTTGCTATGGTTATTGTTGGAGGCTCAGTTTAGACGCAAGAGGAAAGACAACGTTAGTTACATACGACACATAATTTCAATGAAATTCACACAAGCACCAAACACAAAGACAATTGACCATGCCACTCCTTCCACACCCTCCCCCCCAAAGCACATAGCGTACCAACACTGGGTTGCTTTCGGATTCTTATATAGTCCAATAGCACCAGTGATGACGATGCCCTTATCATCGTTTCCTTCATGAAGGCGTCATCGAGGTGAAGCTCCCAACTCCACTCAATACCTCTGGGGGAAACCCTATATCAACTGATCGGATGTTGGCGGCATTCATGTGTCCTAACCCCCTTTGAGGCGGCATTTTTGGAGGTGCACTCGGCTTCGCGGGACCAGCAGACGGCTTCTTTGGTGGAGCGGTGCTTCATCCTACACATTGATGGCGACGGATCTTGACGGCGTGGTGCAGTGCAGATTCGGAGTTTGATGTGGGAGGATGGACTCACAGAGGACGACGCTGTCTCATGCGTTGTGGTGGCGTTGATGGCGAGAGACTGCACGGTAGATGCAACAAGACAACTATGAAGATGGACTCATAGCGGTGGCTGCGGCGGCCTCATACCCGCAGCGCCCCGGTTGAGGAGTGTGCCGATCGGTAGGTGCCCCATACCAGCAGTATCTGGTTGGGACCTCAGGTCTTAGATGTTTAGGTTTGGCTGCGATGTCTGTTTGGTATTAGGCTCAGGCTATCGGCGCCCCTTCGGTGGCTTTAGTCTTGCTGTTGTATGACTTTGTAAGGTCTTGTGAGAATAATTAATAAAGTGGCCGCATGCATCGTCCAGATGCAGAAGCCGGGGGTCATCCTCCTTTTTTATAAAAATAGCACTGCCCGTCCGCCAATTTATATATTGCGCTGACCCATTAATATAGGTTGGCCAACTTTAGTTTTTCAATTTTTTTACCCCCCTTGTCCCGAATTCTTGTCGCAGGAATGGATAATCTACGACAAGTAAGTCGAGAAGGAGTGAGTATTTATGTTGCCTTTTCTACTTAAGTTCTACAAAACAACTAAATGTGTAAGTAATTTCAGAAGGTATTTTAGAAAAATTTCATATTTTTTTAAAATATTTTCGTACATTTTAAAATATTTTCATGTTTTATAAAGTGTTCATAAATGATCATAAAATTTTTAAAAGGTCAATGCTTTAAAAATGTCTGTACATTTGAAAAATGTTCATATAGTTACAAACCGTGTTCATGTATTGCTTCAAACGTGTTCACACATTTAATAAATGCATAAAGTTTTAAAAGTATTCATGTATCTACTAAAAAATGTTTACATTTTAGAAAAAAGATTCATAAAATTTTGAAATGGTTGGTGAGAGTCTTTAATTGGTTGGATGTGGTAATAGATATTTTTTCTTGACTGGACAAACAGAGGAGCATGAAAACCCAACTGTCCACGTACTCAGAAAAATAGGCACACGTAGAATCAAGCTGGCCACACAACACGTCCCACCCACTATCAGCTGGGCCCCATGCACTCTTCACGCATCTTGATTCACCAGACGAGCTTATTTCATGGAAGCTTAGTAACTCTATAGATGTTGTTCTATATGTGTTAATTTTTTTGAGGAATTCCATATGTTATAATGGAATGCACAGTACGATGTCTCTAGACCAAGGAATAATCCTATTTATATTATTAGATAAATTGTGGACCTTCGCGACGCTTGTTACATTACGTCCAGTTTAGAATGATTTGACGTTCTAAATTTTAGTTGTGTTTTCTTTTCTGAGTTGTGTGCTTCACTGCATTGTAAACAATCCAGACACTAGGCCCACCTCTCTCTGTGTTGTGTCTGTGCCTTCCAGGAGAACCGGAGAAGGAACGCACACTTCCGGATTTCCCTATATGAATTTTGCAGCTGCCAACTTGAAGTCTTCTACTGGTCAATATAAACGTGCAGGGCACTAGACCTATGTGATAGCACCCCAATATTGACTTCGGAAGTTGGAATTTAAAGGGCTTTGGCTTTCATCATTGGTGTATCAGCAAATTAACTGATGGTGCCATTTTGGCATCTAGCGTTAGGGTGACACGTGGGGTCCTACGGCCACATGTTAGTAACCCACTTGGGAATTTCACGTGACCGTTTTTGAACACAGTACAGACGCACACGCTGATACATACGCGCATACACTCATTTTTATGAATACACACATGCATAACTTACCCTTATAAGCATCTTCGAGAGACTGAATCGGAATATCATCTTTTGATTTACGAAGCCACTGTAGGCGTCTCGTCGTCGACGGGAACGTCTCCTCCCACTGAAAGCGCATTACTGAAAATGCTGAAATAAATTTAGGAATAATGCGAGCACCAGGACTTGAACACTGGTGGGTTGAGGATAACACTGTCCCTTTAACCATCTAACCATAGGTTGGTTCGCAAATTTCACGTAACCGTTGCACGATGGATCCTGATATCACTTTGGAGTATGTATATACCTCGAATTCAGAGTTATGTCAATGCGTCAATGGCTTGTCAAATTAGGTTTATAATAATAATAAGCAAACAATGTAATTGTTTTCTGCACTTTGTCTGTCATTCTGCATTAAGACCTTCACGGCCAAGGATAGAACTAGTTGCAGAATATAGTCTTCGAATTTATACTCCTTAGTTGAGTTCTTATCGGCTTATCGTATCATAAAGCATCTTACTGATCTATACATAATGCGAATGATTTGGCCCTTTGGCTACCAAAAAGATATTGATTCTTTTTTGAGAATAGATGTTAATTTTATTCTAGTGGAAGAAGAACAATCACACCAGAATGGCTTCATGGTTTATCCTTGGAATCTTTCTGGATGATGGGTACATGTCCCTTATTACTCGAAACCTTAATTATATAATGTTATAATGAATAACCAGGGATGCTGCTACGGGATCCCAACACATTTAGTTAAAAGATTACTCAAAATATGTAGAAAGATTTGAAATAATCATGCAAGTTCAATTGGATTAGTTGTCAACCCAATGCTGCAAATAACAAAAGTTCTTGTAGTTTTAGACGAAAAACATTAGCATTTGTTCTTGCAGATTACCTTATAGACAGTGCTGAAAATATTGATACATCTATAAGTGTCTAGATAAAGAAAACAATATAGAATCAAGGACTATCATTTGATGCAGATCTGATGGTTAGTATTACATGCATGAGTAGACCGCCACTACCAATTAAAATCTTCATAGAGTAAGATAAGATTAGCAGGCAAGTTGTTAGTTGAGCACATCTTGAGCACTATCTTATTGTTTTTTAAACGAGCTACCTTACTAGTTTTTTTTTTTTGAGGGATAGCTACCTTACTAGTTTATGCAGTTATTAGCCAACAACATTTGTCGGTGGTCATGCTACAAAAAAAAAAAGAATTTTGTATGGATAAAAAGAATTGAAGAAGGGACTTATTGCCTAGTTGCCTAACTTATTTTCCAAGTTCAAGTAAACTTTTTGGACCGCGTAATTATTTTATGGAAGAATAATTCACATTTATCTTTGGACTCACAATATATGCTTGGAATCTTTTGGACCGGTACACTATTCATTATTGTATTTGTGAACCTTTAAGGCTCTCTCATCTCTCTGAATGCATAACTATAAATTAATATAAATGAAAATTATTGGTGAACGCTTTAAGACTCTCTCTGGAATGCAGTAGTGTACCTATTCAAAAGATTTCTGGAATGCATAGAACGTACAAAGAGTCGGAAGTCTATGGTTATTCTTTTTAAACACAGTACAGATTTTTGAAAAAGAAGGGCAAAACAAAGAAAATAATTATTGAAACTTTAAAGCATTTTTATGCGAATTTTCTAAGAAACACAGTAAGAAATTTCCTAATATGTGTATTAACTTAAAGAAGGCCCCGCATTTTCTCTGTCTTTGCTTTGTTTTGTTTCTAAAAAAAATCTCTGTTGCAAAGGAGACCCTAAATATATTATAATATGCATGCAAGTTGTTAGTCCCGTCGATCACATCTTGATCACTCCTTGTTTGTTTAGTTCAATCATTAACCCGTAACATTATTGTAGGGTCTCGGACTCTCAGGCCACGATCAAACAAGTAAACTATTTTTGATGAAGCAGAACGGGAAGAAGTGCAATTTTTCCTCTGCAAAGGGACGAGCTCTTCTTCTGTGCAAGCATGTAGTGGAGAGATGGCAATTTGCCAGATCTGCCCATCCACTTGCCATGTTGCCAGTAACATCATTTTCATCTATGATTTCTTTCTCTCTGTCACTTTCATTTCTGTTTTCCGCCTCCTCCCCCCGTGTCGCTCTCCGCAGGCGACTCGGCGACGATCTGCCCGGCCTCGCCCCCCTTCACAAGACCTTCCCTCGCCGCCGGTGGTCACCTCCGCAAAGCCCGCCCGTGACGGCGGCGCGGGATTCGCCTCGCGACCTGCAGCCAGCGGTCCTGGGCGGCATGTGCAGAGGGCTCTCTGCGATGGAGGTCGGCCAGGCGGCGTAGCGGGATTCGCCCTTCGCGGCTGCAGCAGCAGCCAGCATCGGGGTGGCAGCCTGGTCCGGCTTGAGCCGACGGCTCTGCCGCGGTGGAGGTCGGTGGTATTATGGCGGCTCTCGAGATCCCGTGTTGTTCGTGGCGGATCTCGGCGCGCGGTTGTGGGGTTGTCCTCTCGGTGGAAGGCGGGAAGTGCTACGGGTGGTGGCAGCTCGCTGCGGGAGCTTGGTGGGCGTGGTGGTGCCGTGTGCTTGCCGGCCTCGGCTCACTCGGATCTGCAGCCCGGTGTGGGATGGGTTGATCCGTCTCGATCTGGCCCGAGGTGGTGGGGGCTGGATGCGGTGGACCAGCTGGTTTGGTATGTGCGTGGAAGACGAAGCCAGGCGAAAGTCTGCCTCCGGCTATGGTCGGAGCCGACAGCAGCGGCGTCCGCGGGCGTCGCATTCTTCTTGAAGGTGATGTTGTGGTGAAGTGCTCCTCTCCCTTACCGTCCCCTGCTCCGAGGGAAACCTCAGATCTGTGCTCTACCAGATCGGATGATGGCGGTGCTTCACATCGTTCCCCTCTTGAGGGCATCATTTTTGGAATAGGGATCAGCCGGAGAGACCAGTGGTGGTGGTGGTGCGACTGACTTGGAGTCGGCAGTGGTTGTTCGGTGGTGTTCTTTGGGGTTTGGTGGCGGTGCCTTCGGCACCGCAAGGCGGCCATTTGTTTCCCCCTCGTGTAGGTGTCTCGCTATGCTTGCTCGAGACCCTCCCATGGTGGCCGGTGTGTTGCGGCGAGCATTCTGCTCTCGGTGATGTCTTGGTTCATCTTTGCTCTTTGATGGCGCAAAGTGCCTCCCCAATTTGCTAATCGTTCTGATCTTCCGCTGCGGGGCTCCCAGTCAAGGTTCGTGTTCTGCACTCTTTGATTGTGGATGCTCCTGAGTTGTGTCGCGGGGCTCGGTACGCACGCAATGCGGTGCGTTAGGTTGCTAGCAAAGTCTAGGTATTGTGATCCCTTACAACACCCACATCTACTTGCGTCTCTCGTGGTGTTGGTCTTTCTACTTGCTAGCTAGGTCAGGCCATCTCTTGGGCGCCAATTTTTTCTCTTCTTCTGTAACCTCGTTACTTGTACGGTTTTCGGCCCGGTTTCCCTCATAAACGGGGTCAGCTTGTTTAGGTATTCGACCCAGTTTCCCTTATAAACTGGATCAACCAAAGCTTAAGGGACGACTCTTGGCTTTGACAGCTTTTTGAGCAATATATTCAGGTGGGGATTCTCTCCCCCCCGGTGACCGTTCAAAAAAAATTCATTTCTGTTTTCTGTAGATATGAAGATGATCTGAAATAACACGAGAAAGGCATCGACCTTGATGGAATAGCTCTAGAAAAAAGGCGCAACTTTTTCTTTTCAAGAACTACATGGCATCTGCTAACCATGACTGGATTATGCCTTTTCGCTTTAGATGTAACCTAATTTTATCATAAAATTATGTGGTACATACATGAAAATGCAAACTGAAAGCTACATCCTGATACATTTTATAGGCGACCAAACTTTTGCTGTGTCTTTTGCAGATGCCATCTTCTCTCTAGTGGCTAAGCTTTTGTGTTTGTTAACTTGCAGAACACAAAGTGCATGTAGTGTTATCTTTCGCCCTTGATGCCTTTTCGCAGCAGCAATAGTTGGTTACTGTTTATTCAGATAATTTTGTAAGTAATATATCGGAGTGGCATGCACTGTCAGCCTACAATACTGTTTTTTGATACCTAAATTTGAACAAGCGACGCACCATGAGCACAAATTGCCTAGCTAAACAAATCTGAAATAACGCGACAAAATTAAACCGAGAGCTTCCCGCAAAAGGTAAAACTAAACAGGGTTGGCAGTTTAAATGAACTCATCCTGGAATGACACCACAAAAACTTGTCTGGCGAAGGATACTCCGCAATTCCGCAAACCAACTGGTCAACTCCAACTCTAACTCAGATCACCAACAATTAAATATTATAATTTCTGTAAGATGAACAATAATGACGAATTGTACGGGTAGTATAAAGGAATGCAATCTTGTGCATCGGTAGAAAGTATGCATCTTTATCGGGTCAATCTGAGATAGCGACACTCCAGCTAAGTTTTTCTTTTAATAAAGACACCAAAGAACATCTTAGATCAGCTTAATATTGAGGAAAACAAGAGTCACTATAATGGATAAACAACTAGATGTAGAACTGTCGATAAAATATAAAATTACATTGAAAAGCATACTAGTCTTCTTCTTTTTCTGATTGTACGCCGCTGATCGAAGATTAAAAATTATATTAAACCAACAATAAAAGAAAGAGACACCTGCAAATGCCCTCACCGTACCAGGCTTTGAAGACCGCAATAACCACCGGCCCCTTGAGAAGAGATTCATAAATCGCTGAAGCAACATCGGCATCACCACCAGTTTAAGAGTTGAAGAAACCGGACCAAACAGTAGAACAACATAGAAGACGATACATGGCCTTTCGCCCAAGCTCGGAGTGACAGAACCTGACTCTATTAAAGAGTAGACAATGCATTGATTATTAATTATTTGTGTAAAACAATTTTTCAAGAAGGACATTTTTTATTAACTCACAATGTCGTATCAAGAAAATATAATGCATCATGAATATACACATGTCATCTGTAAAATTAGGATGCATACATCCAACACAAAACCGCACAGACACAAAGAGAAAAAAAAAGCCTCCGAAAGTTCTATTGAAGCGAGATCAAACATGCACCAGCAACTATCAACGTCAATCACCACCGATGGCAGCACACAGATCGTGTGAAAAGTGCTTCCACAATTATGCCTTCAAATAAGGGAACGACGCGAGAGCAAGGCCATGGCCACATCCACCCGCAAAGCTAAATCTTAAGTTTTCGCCCCGAAGAGGAAGTCTGAGCGGATCCACAACTAGCTACTGGCTCAATCACATATCCTGTATAACTAACAAGCTGTGTCGGCGCGGCGTGGCTGACGTGGTTGGAGCTTTTCAGGCAGCGCGGGGTGGCGGTGTTGGCCTTCTTCTTGTAGATTTGTTCTGACGGTGCGCGGGGCTGGGCGGGCGCCGATGGTGTCGGCCGCACGCGTTTTGGCGATGGGCCGGATATAGGGTTCGTGCTCAGGCAGGTCAGATCGGGGCCGAGGGTGGATCGGAGCATGTGCTTCGAGTAGGAGAGGTTAGGATTGGCCCGGGTTTTGCTCGCGAGGATGCTCGTGCTCCCTTTGCGGGTACAATGCTCAATGATGGTGGTCGTGATACTGATGCGTCAATGCACGGATCGACGTCGGTGACCACGAACATGACGTCGTGTGAGCTCGTCTGGCCATGGGCTCGGGACAGGCTCGTCGGCAGTCTCGGAGCCGTGTCCTCCCACAGTCCACCGGGGATTTGGCAGGGGACGCATGTGTTGGTGCCTCCTACGGTGGAGGCGCCTACTCAAACTCGGGGACTGATGCCGGGTTAGGAGTTGATGTAGTTTCTTCGCTCTTCCTACCGTTGCCCCCACAATCCAGATGGTGGTTTGCATGGTTGCTCTTCGGCGGGCATCATTGTGATGACGGTGGCTCCACTCCCGGGTTGTGGGGGCAAGGGGAGGTGGTGCGGCGGGTAGCTCGGATGTGCTCTCTCTCCCGGAGGGGTGACGACCCGATCCGGATCTGGGGATCTGACATCGTCGTGCTCCTCCTGGCTGCCTTGTAGTGGCACATGTGAGTTGCCAAGCGAAATCTCCATGCCTTGGCGCCAACGACGGCGACACTCGTGGGTGTCGCGTCCTTCTTGAAGACGTCACTGTGGTTCTTCTCTCCATGCCAGGGCTCCAGGTGAAGACCTTTGTCCGGTGGACTCAGCGGCGGCGGCGCTCTGCGTCATTCTTCCTCTCGGGGGCGTTGTCGTGGAGCCTAGGTGTGCTAGGTCGTAGTGTGGGTGTGTTTAGTTCGTCCGGTGCGTGTTGCTGGTAGCGTAGTCATGTGCATTCTACCTGTGTCGGGTATCTCAAGATCGGCTTGTAAGGGGGCTGTCGCCCCCATTTTCAATGAAGAAGTCACTGTCAGATCTCACACCTCAATAGTCGTACAACTCAGAGCCCTAACATGTAAATCTATAAGCAACAAGACATACCATGTGAAAGGATCGATATGATTGACTAGAGGGGGGTGAATAGGCAACTACCAATTTTTAGCTCTTTTAATAAAATCAGGGTTAGCAACAAATAGGTCGGCTAGATATGCAACTAGGTGGAAAGGGAAACAAAGGGAACTTCAAGTAGAATGACAAGCAAGTTGTCACTCTTGTGAAGAAGCCCAAAGCTGGACCAAAGCCTGAAACTGAGTGCTTACACTGCAAAGGAAATGGTCACTGGAAGCGAAAATGCCCTGAATATTTGGTGGATAAGAAGGATGGCAAATTAAACAAGGGTATATTTGATATAGAGGTTATTGATGTGTGCCTTACTAGTGTTTATAGTAGCCCCTGAGTATTTGATACTTGTTCGGTTGCTGAGATTAGTAACTCGAAACAGGAGTTACATAATAAACAGAGACTAGTTGAAGGGGAAGTGACGATGAGTGTTGGAAGTAGTTCCAAGATTGATATGATCATCATCACACACTCCCTATACTTTCGGGATTAGTGTTAAACCTAAATAAATGTTATTTGGCGCTTATGCTGAGCATGAATATGATTTGATCATGTTTATTGCAATACGGTTATTCATTTAAAGTCGAGAATAATTGTTGTTCTGCTTACATGAATAAAACCTTCAATGGTCATACACCCAATGAAAATAGTTTGTTGGATCTCGATCGTAGTGATACACATATACATAATATTGATGCCAAAAGATGCAAAGTTGATAATGATAGTGCAACTTATTTGTGGCACTGCCGTTTGGGTCATATCGGTGTAAAGTGCATGAAGAAACTCCATAAAGATGGACTTTTGGAATCACTTGGTTATGAATCATTTGATGCTTGCGAATCATGCCTTTTTGGCAAGATGACTAAAACTCCGTTCATCAGAACAATGGAACGAGCAACAAACTTGTTGGAAATAATACATACTGATGTATGCAGATCAATGAGTATTAAGGCTCGTGGCGGGTATCGTTATTTTCTGACCTTTACAGATGATTTGAGCAGATATGGGTATATCTACTTGATGAAACACAAGTCTGAAACATTTGAAAAGTTCAAAGAATTTCAGAGTGAAGTGGAGAATCATCGTAACAAGAAAATAAAGTTTCTACAGTCTGATCGTAGAGAAGAATATTTGAGTTACGAGTTTGGCCTTCATTTTAAACAATGTGGAATAGTTTCACTGTTCACGCCACATGGAACACCACAGCGTAATGGTGTGTCCGAACGTCGTAACCGCACTTTATTGGATATGGTGCGATCTATGATGTATCTTACCGATTTACCACTATCGTTTTGGGGTTATGCATTAGAGATAGTTGCATTCACTTTAAATAGGGCACCATCTAAATCCGTTGAGATGACACCATATGAACTATGGTTTAGCAGTAAACCTAAGCTATCGTTTCTTAAAGTTTGGAGTTGCGATGATTATGCGAAAAAGGTTTCAACCTAATAAGCTCGAACCCAAATCGAAGAAGTGCGTCTTCATAGAATACCCAAAGGAAACTGTTGGGTACACCTTCTATCACAGATTCGAAGGCAAAACATTCGTTGCTAAGAATGGATCCTTTCTAGAGAAGGAGTTTCTTTCGAAATAAGTGAGTGGGAGGAAAGTAGAGCTTGATAAGGTAATTTGTACCTTCTCCCGAATTGGAAAGTAGTTCATCACAGAAATCAGTTCCAGTGATTCCTACACCAATTAGTGAGGAAGCTAATGATGATCATGAAACTTCAGATTAAGTTACTACAAAACCTCGTAGGTCTTCCAAAGTACAGTCCACACCAGAGTGGTACGGCAATCCAATTCTGGAAGTCATTGAAAGGATCGATATGGTTGACTAGAGGGGGGGTGAATAGGCAACTAACAATTTTAAGCTTTTCTTTACCAATTTAAGCTTTGCAATAATAAAGGTTGTCTAGATGTGCAACTAGGTGAACAACCTATATGATGCAACAACACAAGCACACGAGCTAGCAAGGATAAGGACACAAATAAGCTAGCAAAAGTAAAGGGATGAGATAACCAAGAGTGGAGCCGGTGGAGACGAGGATGTGTTACCAAGTTCCTTCCTTTTAGGGAAGTACGTCTCCGTTAGAGCGGTGTGGAGGCACAATGCTCCCAAGAAGCCACTAGGGCCACCAGATTCTCCTCACGCCTCACACAATGCGAGATGCCGTGATTCCACTATTGGTGCCCTTGAAGGCGGCGATCAACCTTTACAAGCAAGGTTGGGGCAACTCCACAACAACCGGAGGCTCCCAACAACAACAACAATCCCACGAAGCTTCACCACAATGGAGTATGGCTTCGAGGTGACCTCAACCGCCTAGGGTGCTCAACATCCAAGAGTAACAAGATCCGCAAGGGATAAGTGGGGAATCAAATTTCTCTTGGTGGAAGTGTAGATCTAGGCCTTCTCAATCTAATCCCGAGCAAATCAACAAGTTTGATTGGCTAGGGAGAGAGATCGGGCGAAAATGGAGCTTTGAGCAACAATGGAGCTTGGGGAAAAGAGGTAAGTCAACAAGGAAGAAGATGACCCTTTATATAGTGGGGAACACATCCAACCGTTACCCCACTCAACAGCCCAAGACAGAGCGGTACTACATGCTAAGGAAGGGCGGTACTACACGAGGAGGCGGTACTACCGCTCCTCGCTTAGCGGTACTACCGCTACCACAGAACGGCATTATCAGCGGAGCAGAGCGGTACTACCGCTCAGAGCGGTACTACCGCTCCTATCGCCGCAACTAGTGCCGCAAAACCCGACACGAGAAAACACCGCCCGAATCGAGGCGGTAGTAGGCGCGTACTACCGAGGTAGTATAGTCGAAGCTCGCGAAGCGGTACTACCACTCATCGGAGCGGTATTACGCACCGAGCGCGTATTACTGCTGGTGAGCGGTACTACCGCTCGGTGAGCGGTACTACCGCTAGGGCTTCGGGCGGTACTACTCATGTAGGTCGCGGTACTACCGCACAGGCTAAACCGAACGAAGAGAGAGGGCAGCTCCAAAGATGCGAAGGGAAGACGACGGTGTGATAAGGATGTGTACGTGTTGATTCCACCTAGCCTTACCAAAGCGGATCCCTCTTAATAGTACGGTGACTCCTACGAAACTAGTCCACCAACAACGAGCAGCAGGAGCTACACCGCCTTGAATAAAAACACCGAGGGAGGAAATCGTCTCGTGCCAATGGATGATCTTCTGAAAGAACTTAACGCACACGATTAGTCCGCAAAAGCATTGTCATCAATCACCAAAACCACTAGGGAATAAATATGCCCTTACAGTCATGTTACTAGACCATGATGAACCTACGAACTATGAGGAAGCGATGATGAGCCCAAATTCCGCGAAATGGCTTGAGGCCATGAAATCTGAGATTGGATCCATGTATGAGAACAAAGTGTGGACTTTGGTGGAGTTGCCCGATGATCGGCAAGCCATATTGTATAAATGGATCTTCAAGAGGAAGACAGACGCTGATAGTAGTGTTACTATCTACAAAGCTCGACTTGTCGCAAAAAGGTTTTCGACAAGTTCAAGGTGTTGACTACAATGAGATTTTCTCAACTGTAGCGATGCTTAAGTCTGTCCGAATCATGTTAGCAATTGCCATGTTTTATGAAATCTGGCAAATGGATGTCAAAACTGCATTCCTTAATGTTTTTCTTAAAGAAGAGTTGTATATGATGCAACCAGAAGGTTTTGTCAATCCTAAAGGTGCTAACAAAATGTGCAAGCTCTAGCGATCCATCTATGGACTGGTGCAAGCATCTCAGAGTTGGAATATACGCTGTGATAAGTTGATCAAAGCATATAGTTTTATACAGACTTGCGGTGAAGCCTGTATTTGCAATAAAGTGAGTGGGATCACTACCGCCTTTCTGATAAATATATGTGAGTAACATATTGTTGATCAGAAATGATGTAGAATTTTTCTGGAAAGCATAAAGGAGTATTTGAAAGGAGTTCTTTAAAATAAAGACCTCGGTAAAGCTACTTACACATTTAGCATCAAGATCTATTGAGTTAGATCAAGACGCTTGATAAGTTTTTCAATAAGTACATACCTTGTCAAGATTTTGAAATAGTTCAAAATGGAACAGTGAAAGAAAGAGTTCTTGCCTGTGTTGCAAAGATGTGAAATTGAGTAAGACTCAAATCCCGACCACGACAGAAAATAGAAAAGAGAATCAAAGTCATTCCCTATGCCTTAGTCATAGGTTCTATAAAGTATGCTATGCTATGTACCATACCCATTGTATACCTTGCTCTGAATTTGGAAAGGGAGTACAATAGTGATCTAGGAGTAGATCACTGGACATTGGTCAAGAATATCTTAGTGAGGACTAAGGAAATATTTCTCGATTATGGAGGTGATAAAAGAGCCCGTCGTAAAGAGTTACATCGGTGCAAGCTTTCACACCGATCCAGATGACTCTAAGTCTCAATCTGGATACATATTGAAAGTGGGAGCAATTAGCTAGAGTAGCTCCATGCGAGCATTGAAGACATAGAATATTCAAAAATACATACGGCTCAATGTGACAGCACCCGCTGACTAAGCTTCTCTCACGAGCAAAACATGATCACACCTTAGTACTCTTTGGGTGTTAATCACATAGCGATGTGAACTAGATTATTGACTCTAGTAAACCCTTTGGGCGTTGGTCACATGACAATGTGAACTATGGGTGTTAATCATATACAGATATGAATATTGGTGTTAAATCACATGGCGATGTGAACTAGATTATTGACTCTAGTGCAAGTGGGAGACTGAAGGAAATATGCCCTAGAGGAAATAATAAAGTTATTATTTATTTCCTTATTTCATGATAAATGTTTATTATTCATGCTAGAATTGTATTAACCGGAAACATAATACATGTGTGAATACATAGACAAACATAGTGTCACTAGTATGCCTCTACTTGACTAGCTCGTGAATCAAAGATGGTTAAGTTTCCTAGCCATGGACATGAGTTGTCATTTGATTAACGGGATCACATCATTAGGAGAATGATGTGATTGACTTGACCCATTCCGTTAGCTTAGCACTTGATCGTTTAGTATATTGCTATTGCTTTCTTCATGACTTATACAAGTTCCTATAACTATGAGATTATGCAACTCCGCTTACGGAGGAACACTTTGTGTGCTACCAAACGTCACAACGTAATCGGGTGATTATAAAGGAGCTCTACAGTGTGTCCAAAGGTACATGTTGAGTTGGCGTATTTCGAGATTAGGTTTTGTCACTCCAATTGTCGGAGAGGTATCTCTGGGCCCTCTCGGTAATGTACATCACTATAAGCCTTGCAAGCAATGTATCTAATGAGTTAGTTACGGAATGATGCATTACGTAACGAGTAAATAGACTTGCCGGTAACGATATTGAACTAGGTATTGAGATACCGACGATCGAATCTCAGGTAAGTAACATACCGATGACAAAGGGAACAACGTATGTTGTTATGCGGTTTGACCGATAAAGATCTTCGTAGAATATGTAGGAGCCAATATGAGCATCCAGGTTCCGCTATTGGTTATTGACCCAAAATGGTTCTCGGTGATGTCTACATAGTTCTCGAACCCGTAGGGTCCGCACGCTTAAGGTTTCGATGATAGTTATATTATGAGTTTATGAGTTTTGATGTACCGAAGTTTGTTCGGAGTCCCGTATGTGATTATGGACATGACGAGGAGTCCCAAAATGGTCGAGACATGAAGATTGATATATTGGAAGCCTATATTTGGATGTCGGAAGTGTTCCGGGTAAAATCAGGATTTTACCGGAGTACCGGGAGGTTACCGGAACCCCCTCGGGGGCTTATTGGGCCTACATGGGCCTTAGTGGAGAAGAGGAGAGGAGGCAAGGGCTGGGCCGCGCGCCCCTCCCCCTAGTCCGAATAGGACAAGGAGAGGGGGGCGGTGCCCCCCTTTCCTTCCTCTCTCCCTCCTCCTTCCCCCCTTCTCCTAGTCCAACAAGGAAAGGAGGGAGTCCTACTCCCGGTGGAGTAGGACTCCCCTTGGCACGCCCCTCCTTGGCCGGCCGCCCCCTCCCCCTTGGCTCCTTTATATACGGGGGCAGGGGGCACCTCTATACACAACAATTGATCTCTTGATCTCTTAGCCGTGTGCGGTGCCCCCCTCCACCATAGTCCTTGATAATATTGTAGCGGTGCTTAGGCGAAACCCTGCGACGATAGAACATCAAGCTCGTCACCACGCCGTCGTGCTGACGGAACTCTTCCCCGACATTCTGCTGGATCGGAGTACGGGGATCGTCATCGAGCTGAATGTGTGCTAGAACTCGGAGGTGCCGTAGTTTCGGTGCTTGATCGGTCGGGCCGTGAAGACGTACGACTACATCAACCGTGTTTTTCTAACACTTCCGCTTTCGGTCTACGAGGGTACGTGGACAACACTCTCCCCTCTTGTTGCTATGCATCACCATGATCTTGCGTGTGCATAGGAATTTTTTTGAAATTACTACGTTCCCCAAAAGTGGTATCAGAGCCTGGTTTTATGCGTATATGTTATATGCACGAGTAGAACACAAGTGAGTCATGGGCGATACAAGTCATACTGCTTACCAGCATGTCATACTTTGGTTCGACGGTATTGTTGGATGAAGTGGCCCGGACCGACATTACGCCAGACGCTTATGCGACATCGGTTCTACCGACGTGCTTTTGCACACAATGTGGCTGGCGGGTGTCTGTTTCTCCAACTTTAGTTGAACCGAGTATGGCTAAGCCCGGTCCTTGCGAAGGTTAAAACAACACTAACTTGACGAACTATTGTTGTGGTTTTGATGCGTAGGTAAGAACGGTTCTTGCTCAGCCCGTAGCAGCCACGTAAAATTTGCAACAGCAAAGTAGAGGACGTCTAACTTGTTTTTGCAGGGCATGTTGTGATGTGATATGGTCAAGACATGATGCTATATTTTATTGTATGAGATGATCATGTTTTGTAACCGAAGTTATCGGCAACTGGCAGGAGCCCTATGGTTGTCGCTTTATTGTATGAAATGCAAACGCCCTGTAATTGCTTTACTTTATCTCTAAGCGGTAGCGATAGTTGTAGAAGCAATAGATGGCGTAAACGACAACGATGCTACGATGGAGATAAAGGTGTCGCGCCGGTGACGATGGTGATCACGACGGTGCTTCGGAGATGGAGATCACAAGCACAAGATGATGATGGCCATATCATATCACTTATATTGATTGCATGTGATGTTTATCCTTTATGCATCTTATCTTGCTTTCATTGACGGTAGCATTTTAAGATGATCTCTCACTAATTATCAAGAAGTGTTCTCCCTGAGATGCACCGTTGCGAAAGTTCTTCATGCTGAGACACCACGTGATGATCGGGTGTGATAGGCTCTACGTTCAAATACAACGGGTGCAAAACAGTTGCACACGCGGAATACTCAGGTTAAACTTGACGAGCCTAGCATATACAGATATGGCCTCGAAACATGGAGACCGAAAGGTCGAGCGTGAATCATATAGTAGATATGATCAACATAGTGATGTTCACCATTGGAAACTACTCCATCTCACGTGATGATCGGACATGGTTTAGTTGATTTGGATCACGTGATCACTTAGATGACTAGAGAGATGTCTGTCTAAGTGGGAGTTCTTAAGTAATATGATTAATTGAACTTAAATTTGTCATGAACTTAGTCTTGGTAGTATTTCGCAAATTATGTTGTAGATCAATAGCTCACGTTGTTGCTTTCATATGTTTATTTTGATATGTTCCTAGAGAAAATTGTGTTGAAAGATGTTAGTAGCAATGATGCGGATTGGATCCGAGATCTGAGGTTTATCCTCATTGCTGCATGTAAGAATTATGTCCTTAATGCACCGCTAGGTGATGACCTATTGCAGGAGCAGATGCGACGTTATGAACGCTTGGCCAGCTCAATATGATGACTACTTGATAGTTTAGTGCACCATGCTTAACGACTTAGAATCGGGACTTCAAAGACGTTTTGAACGTCATGGACCATATGAGATGTTCCAAGAATTGAAGTTAATATTTCAAGCAAATACCCGAGTTGAGAGATATGAAGTCTCCAACAAGTTCTATAGCTAAAAGATGGAGGAGAATCGCTCAACTAGTGAGCATGTGCTCAGATTGTCTGGGTACTACAATCGCTTGAATCAAGTGGGAGTTAATCTTCCAGATAAGATAGTGATTGACAGAGTTCTCTAGTCACCATCACCAAGTTACTAGAACTTCGTGATGAACTATAGTATGCAAGGGATGACGAAAACAATTCCCGAGCTCTTCGTGATGTTGAAATCAACGAAGGTAGAAATCAAGAAAGAGCATCAAGTCTTGATGATTGACAAGACCACTAGTTTCAAGAGAAGGGCATACGGAAAGAAAGGGAACTTCAAGTAGAATGACAAGCAAGTTGTCACTCCTGCGAAGAAGCCCAAAGCTGGACCAAAGCCTGAAACTGAGTGCTTACACTTCAAAGGAAATGGTCACTTGAAGCGGAAATGCCCTGAATATTTGGTGGATAAGAAGGATGGCAAGTTAAACAAGGGTATATTTGATATACAGGTTATTGATGTGTGCCTTACTAGTGTTTATAGTAGCCCCTGAGTATTTGATACTTGTTCGGTTGCTGAGATTAGTAACTCAAAACAGGAGCTACATAATAAACAGAGACTAGTTGAAGGGGAAGTGACGATGAGTGTTGGAAGTAGTTCCAAGATTGATATGATCATCATCACACACTCCCTATACTTTCGGGATTAGTGTTAAACCTAAATAAATGTTATTTGGCGTTTGCGTTGAGCATGAATATGATTTGACCATGTTTATTGCAATACGGTTATTCATTTAAAGTCAGAGAATAATTGTTGTTCTGTTTACATGAATAAAACCTTCAATGGTCATACACCCAATGAAAATAGTTTGTTGGATCTCGATCGTAGTGATACACATATACATAATATTGATGCCAAAAGATGCAAAGTTGATAATGATAGTGCAACTTATTTGTGGCACTGCCGTTTGGGTCATATCGGTGTAAAGTGCATGAAGAAACTCCATAAAGATGGACTTTTGGAATCACTTGGTTATCAATCATTTGATGCTTGTGAATCGTGCCTTTTGGGCAAGATGACTAAAACTCCGTTCATCAGAACAATGGAACGAGCAACAAACTTGTTGGAAATAATACATACTGATGTGTGCAGATCAATGAGTATTAAATCTCGTGGCGGGTATCATTATTTTCTGACCTTCACAAATGATTTGAGCAGATATGGGTATTTCTACTTGATGAAACACAAGTCTGAAACATTTGAAAAGTTCAAAGAATTTAAGAGTGAAGTGGAGAATCATCGTAACAAGAAAATAACGTTTCTACAATCTGATCGTAGAGAAGAATATTTGAGTTACGAGTTTGGCCTTCATTTTAAACAATGTGGAATAGTTTCACAGTTCACGCCACATGGAACACCACAGCGTAATGGTGTGTCCAAACGTCGTAACCGCACTTTATTGGATATGGTGCGATCTATGATGTATCTTAACGATTTACCACTATCGTTTTGGGGTTATGCATTAGAGATAGTTGCATTCACTTTAAATAGGGCACCATCTAAATCCGTTGAGACGACACCATATGAACTATGGTTTAGCAGTAAACCTAAGGTGTCGTTTCTTAAAGTTTGGAGTTGCGATGCTTATGTGAAAAAGGTTTCAACCTAATAAGCTCGAACCCAAATCGAAGAAGTGCGTCTTCATAGAATACCCAAAGGAAACTGTTGGGTACACCTTCTATCACAGATTCGAAGGCAAAACATTCGTTGCTAAGAATGGATCCTTTCTAGAGAAGGAGTTTCTCTCGAAAGAAGTGAGTGGGAGGAAAGTAGAGCTTGATAAGGTAATTTGTACCTTCTCCCGAATTGGAAAGTAGTTCATCACAGAAATCAGTTCCAGTGATTCCTACACCAATTAGTGAGGAAGCTAATGATGATGATCATGAAACTTCAGATTAAGTTACTACAAAACCTCGTAGGGTCTTCCAAAGTACAGTCCGCACCAGAGTGGTACGGTAATCCTGTTCTGGAAGTCATGTTACTAGACCATGATGAACCTACAAACTATGAGGAAGCGATGATGAGCCCAGATTCCGTGAAATGGCTTGAGGCCATGAAATCTGAGATGGGATCCATGTATGAGAACAAATTGTGGACTTTGGTGGAGTTGCCCGATGATCGGCAAGCCATATTGTATAAATGGATCTTCAAGAGGAAGACAGACGCTGATATTAGTGTTACTATCTACAAAGCTCGACTTGTCGCAAAAAGGTTTTCGACAAGTTCAAGGTGTTGACTACAATGAGATTTTCTCAACTGTAGCGATGCTTAAGTCTGTCCGAATCATGTTAGCAATTGCCATGTTTTATGAAATCTGGCAAATGGATGTCAAAACTGCATTCCTTAATGGTTTTCTTAAAGAAGAGTTGTATATGATGCAACCAGAAGGTTTTGTCAATCCTAAAGGTGCTAACAAAATGTGCAAGCTCCAGCGATCCATCTATGGACTGGTGCAAGCATCTCAGAGTTGGAATATACGCTTTGATAAGTTGATCAAAGCATATAGTTTTATACAGACTTGCGGTGAAGCCTGTATTTACAATAAAGTGAGTGGGAGCACTACCGCCTTTCCGATAAATATATGTGAGTAACAAATTGTTGATCAGAAATGATGTAGAATTTTTCTGGAAAACATAAAGGAGTATTTGAAAGGAGTTCTTTAAAATAAAGACCTCGGTAAAGCTACTTACATATTGAGCATCAAGATCTATTGAGATAGATCAAGACGCTTGATAAGTTTTTCAATAAGTATATACCTTGTCAAGATTTTGAAATAGTTCAAAATGGAACAGTGAAAGAAAGAGTTCTTGCCTGTGTTGCAAAGGTGTGAAATTGAGTAAGACTCAAATCCCGACCACGGCAGAAAATAGAAAAGAGAATGAAAGTCATTCCCTATGCCTCAGTCATAGGTTCTATAAAGTATGCTATGCTATGTACCATACCTATTGTATACCTTGCTCTGAATTTGGCAAGGGAGTACAATAGTGATCTAGGAGTAGATCATTGGACATTGGTCAAGAGTCAGTCTACTAATCTTGGACGTGATGCCTATATAATGATCATTGCCTCGTCATAATTGTTTGAAGTTCTGTCAATTTCCCAACAGTAATTTGTTTACCCACCGTTTGCTATTTTTCTCGAGAGAATCCACTAGTGAAACCTACGGCCCCCGGGTCTTTCTTCTCATATATTTGCCTGTGCGATCTACTTTTCTCTTGCATTTATTTTCAGATCTATTAAACCAAAAATACAAAAATACCTTGCTGCGTTTTATTTCTATTTATTTTATTTGCGATCTATCTATCAATTTACTACAAAATTATCTCACGTCCGTTTGCGTATCTTGAGGCACCGTACCCCGAAAGGGATTGACAACCCCTTTAACACGTCGGATTGCGAGGATTTGTTATCTATGTGCAGGGGTTGTTTACGTTGTGTTGCTTGGTTCTCCTACTGGTTCGATAACCTTGATTTCATATTTGAGGGAAATACCTACCGCTGCTGTGCTGCATCATCCCTTCCTCTTTGGGGAAATACCATCATAGCTTCAAGCGACATCAATTACTGTTGAGCAATTAATGGAAAAGCACATAGTTATGACGATATCTAAGGCAATGATCATGAATATAGGCATCACATCCGTGACAAGTAGACCGACTCTTGCCTGCGTCTACTAGCATTATTCTACACATCAACCGCTATCCAGCATACATCTAGTTAACAAGAACGGAGTAATGCCTTAAGCAAGATGACATGATGTAGAGGGATAAATCCAAGCAATATGGTAAAAAACCCATCTTTTTATCCTTAACGGCAATAATACAAATACGTGCCTCGCTACCCCTACTGTCACTGGGTGAGGGCACTGCAAGATTGAACCCATCACAAAGCACCTCTCCCATTGCAAGACAGATCAATCTAGTTGGCCAAACCAAATAAATAGATCAGAGAGAAATACAAAGCTATCTTAATCATGAATAAAAGAGTTCAGAGAAGACTCAAATAATATTCATAGATAATCTGATCATAAATCCACAATTCATCGGATCTCGACAAACACACCGCAAAAGAATATTACATCGAATAGATCTCCAAGAACATCGAGGAGAACATTGTATTGAATATCAAAGAGAGAAGAAGCCATCTAGCTACTAGTTATGGACCCTTAGGTCCATGGTAAACTACTCACACATCATCAGAAGGGTAGCAAGGTTGGTGTAGAAGCCCTCCGTGATCAAATCCCCCTCCGGCAGAGTGCCAGAAAAGGCCCCAAGATGGGATCTCACGAGAACAGAAGCTTGCAATTGCGGAAAAGTATTTTTGGTGTGCCCCCTGATGTACGGGGAATATTTCGGTATTTATAGAGCTGGAATTAGGGTTAGAGGAGCCACGGGGGGCCCACAAGCTCACAGGGCGCCCCCTAGGGCGCGCCAGGTGAGCTTGTGTCTCACCCGTGGGCCTTCTGGCCTCCTCCCAAAGCTTCGTGGTTGTCTTCTGGTCCAAGAAAAATCCTCAAAAAGTTTTGTTCCGTTTGGTATTGATTTTCTGTAGAAGACAAAAACAAGGAAAAAAACAACAGCTGGCACTAGGCACTAGGTTAATAGGTTAGTCCCAAAAAAAAAATATAAAATAGCATATTAATGCATATAAAACATCCAAGATGGATAATATAATAGCATGGAACAATAAAAAATTATAGATACTGATACGTCCATTTTGCATCATGCTTTTATATTGATATTTATTGCATTATGGGTTGTTATTACACATTAAATCACAATATTTATGCCTTTTCTCTCTTATTTTATAAGGTTTACATGAAGAGGGAGAATGCCGACAGCTGGAATTCTGGACTAGAAAAGGAGCAAATATTAGAGACCTATTATGCACAACTCCAAAAGTCCTGAAACTTCACGGAGAATTGTTTTGGAATATATAAAAAATATTGGGCGATGAAAGCACCAAAGGGGGGCCACCTGCCATCCACAAGGGTGGAGGGCGCGCCCCCTACCTTGTGGGACACATGGCAGGCCTCCGGTGCCCATCTTCTGCTATATCGTGTGTTTTGACCTAGAAAAAAATCAGAGGGAAGCTTTCGGGACGAAGCGCCGCCGTCTCGAGGTGTAACTTGGGCATAACCAATCTAGGGCTCCAGCAGAGCTGTTCTGCCGGGAAACTTCCCTCCGGGAGGGGGAAATCAAAGCCATCGTCATCACCAACGATCCTCTCATCGAGAGGGGGTCAATCTCCATCAGCATCTTCACTAGCACCATCTCCTCTCAAACCCTAGTTCATCTCTTGTATCCAATCTCGGTCTCAAAACCTCAAAATGGTACCTGTGGGTTGCTAGTAGTGTTGATTACTCCTCATAGTTGATGCTAGTTGGTTTATTCGGTGGAAGATCATATGTTCAGATCCTTAATGATAATTAATACTCCTCTAATCATGAACATGAATATGCTTTGTGAGTAGTTACGTTTGTTCCTGAGGACATGGGAGAAGTCTTGTTATAAGTAATCATGTGAATTTGGTATTCATCTGATATTTTGATGAGATGTATGTTGTCTTTCCTCCAGTGGTGTTATGTGAACGTCGACTACATGACACTTCACCATTGTTTGGGCCTAGGGGAAGGCATTGGTAAGTAATAAGTAGATGATGGGTTGCTAGAGTGACAGAAGCTTAAACCCTAGTTTATGCGTTGCTTCGTAAGGGGCTGATTTGGATCCATATGTTTCATGCTCTGGTTAGATTCATCTTAATTCTTCTTTCGTAGTTGCGGATGGTTGTGAGAGGGGTTAATCATAAGTGGGAGGCTTGTCCAAGGAAGGGAATCACCCAAGCACCGGTCCACCCACATATCAAATTATCAAAGTAACGAACGTGAATCTTATGAGCATGATGAAAACTAGCTTGACAGTAATTCCCATGTGTCCTCGGGAGCACTTTGCTTTATATAAGAGTTCGTCCAGGTTTGTCCTTTGCTAAAAAAAGGATTGGTCCACCTTGCTGTAACTTGTTTGCTTTTGTTACTTGTTACACGTTATGAATCATCTTATCACACAACTATCAGTTACCGATAATTTCAGTGCTTGCAGAGAATACCTTGCTGAAAACCGCTTGTCATTTCCTTCTGCTCCTCGTTGGGTTCAACACTCTTACTTATCAAAAGGACTAAGATAGATCCCCTATACTTGTGGGTCATCAAGAATCTTTTCTGGCGCCGTTGCCGGGGACTGAAGCGCCTTTGTTAAGTGGAATTTGGTAAGGAAACATTTATATAGCGTGCTGATATTAACTGTCACTTGTTACTATGGAAAATAATCCTTTGAGAGGCTTGTTCGGGGTACCTTCACCTCGACCGAAAGAGAAAAGAGTTGCTCCTCAATGTACTGCACCTACTAAAAATATTTATTATGAAATTCCTTTTGGTATCATAGAGAAACTGCTAGCTAATCCTTATGCAGGAGATGGAACATTACATCCTGATATGCACCTAATTTATGTGGATAAATTTTGTGGATTATTTAAGCTTGTAGGTTTTCCCGAGGATGTTGTCAAGAAGAAGGTCTTCCCTTTATCTTTGAAGGGAAAGGAATTGACATGGTTTAGGCTATGTGATGATACTGGATCATGGAACTACAACCGATTGAAATTAGAATTTCATCAGAAGTTTTATCCTATGCATCTGGTTCATCGTGATCGAAATTATATATATAATTTTTGGCCTTGTGAAGGATAAAGTATCGCTCAACCTTGGGGGAGGCTTAAGTCAATGTTATATTCATGCCCCAATCATGAGCTCTCAAGATAAATTATTATTCAGAATTTTTATGCTCGGCATTCTCATAATGATCAATCCATGCTCGATATTTCTTGTACTGGTTCCTTTATGAAGAAGGATATTGAATTCAAATGGGATTTATTGGAGAGAATTAAAAGAAACTCTGAAGATTGGGAACTCAATGAAGGTAAGGAGTCAGGTATAAACCTTAAGTTTGATTGTGTTAAATCTTTTATAGATACCGATGCTTTTCGTGATTTTAGCACTAAATATGGACTTGACTCTGAGATAGTAGCTTCTTTCTGTGAATCATTTGCTACTCGTGTTGATCTCCCTAAGGAGAAGTGGTTTAAATATCATCCTCCCATTGAAGTTAAAGTAGTTGAACCTATTAAAGTTGAAGAAGAAACTATTACTTATAATGTTGATCCTATTGTTCCTATTGCTTATATTGAGAAACCACCTTTCCCTGTTAGGATAAAGGATCATGCTAAAGCTTCAATTGTGGTTCGTAAGATTTATGCTAGAACACCTACACCCCCTGAGAAAATTAAAGTTAAACCTAGTATTGCTACAGTTAAAGATCTCTTGGTTGATAATATTGAAGGGCATGTTATTTTATTTCTGTGATGAAGCTGCTAGAATTACTAAACCCGATATTAAAGATAAACATAGACCCGTCGTTGGCATGCTTGTTGTTTCAGTTAAAATTGGAGATCATTGTTATCATGGCTTATGTGATGTGGGTGCTAGTGTGAGTGCATTTCCTTTTACTTTATATAAATAAATTATGAATAATACTGCACCTGCTGAGATAGAAGATATTGATGTTACTATTAAGCTTGCCAATAGAGATACTTTTTCGCCAATTGGGATTGTTAGAGATGTTGAAGTCTTGTTTGGGAAAATAAAATACCCTACTGATTTTCTTGTTCTTGCTTCCCCACAAGATGATTTTTGTCCCATTATATTTAGTAGACCTTTCTTGAACACTGTTAATGCTAAGATAGATTGCGAGAAAGATATTGTTACTGTTGGTTTAGGGGATATGTCTCATGATTTTAATTTGTCTAAATTTCGTAGACAACCCCATGATAAAGAATTGCCTAGTAAGGATGAAATTATTGGTCTTGCTTCTATTATTGTGCCTCCTACTGATCCTTTAGAACAATATTTGCTAGACCATACAAATGATATGTTTATCAATGAAAGAAGGGAAATATATGAAATGTTCTTTAATCAACGGCCTATTTTGAAACAAAATTTGCCTGTTGAAATCCTTGGGGATTCTCCTCCACCCAAGGGTGATCCCGTGTTTGAGCTCAAACAATTACCTGATACTTTGAAAATATGCTTATCTTAATGAGAATAAGATATATATCCTGTTATTATTAGTGCTAAACTTTCAGTGCCAGAAGAAAAGAAATTATTGAAAACTGTGAAGAAGCACCGTGCCTCTATTGGTTATACTCTTGATGATCTTAAGGGCATTAGTCCCACTCTATGCCATCACAAAATTAATTTGGAGCATGATGCTAAACCAAGTTGTTGATCACCAATGACGGTTAAATCCTAAGATGAAAGAAGTGGTAAGAAATGAAATACTAAAGCTTCTGGAGCTAGGTATAATTTATCCTATTGCTAATAGTAGATGGCTAAGTCTCGTTCATTGTGTCCCTAAAAAGGGAGGCATTACTGTTGTTCCTAATGATAACAATGAATTGATTCCACAAAGAAATGTTACAGGTTATAGAATGGTAATTGACTTTCGCAAATTAAATAAAGCTACTAGAAAATATCATTATGCTCTTCCTTTTATTGATCAAATGCTAGAAAGACTATCCAAACATACACATTTTTGCTTTCTAGATGGTTATTCTGGTTTCTCTCAAATACCTGTGTCAAAAGATGATCAGGAAAAGAACACTTTTACTTGCCCTTTTGGTACTTTTTCTTATAGACATATGCCTTTTGGTTTATGCTATGCACTTGCTACCTTTCAAAGATGTATGAATACTATATTCTCTGGTTTCTGTTAAAAGATTGTTGAGGTTTTCATGTATGATTTCTCCGTTTACGACACTTCTTTTGATGATTGCTTAAGCAACCTTGATCGAGTTTTGCAGAGATGTGAAGAAACTAATCTTGTCTTGAATTGGGAGAAGTGCCACTTTATGGTTAATGAAGGTATTGTTTTGGGGCATAAAATTTCTGAAAGAGGTATTGAAGTTGATAAAGCTAAAGTAGATGCTATTGAAAAGATGCCGTGTCCTAAAGATATCAAAGGTATAAGAAGTTTCCTTGCTTATGCTGGTTTCTATAGGAGGTTTATTAAAGACTTATCTAAAATTTCTAGGCCTCTCACTAATCTCTTGCAAAAAGATGTTCCTTTTGTTTTTTATGATGATTGTGTAGAAGCATTTGAAATACTTAAGAAAGCCTTAATTACCGCACCTATTGTTTAGCCACCTGATTGGAATTTACCCTTTGAAATCATGTGTGATGCTAGTGATTATGCTGTTGGTGCTGCTCTAGGACAAAGAGTTGATAAGAAATTGAATGTTATCATTATGCTAGTAAAACTCTAAACAGTTCCCAGAGAAATTATGCTACTACTGAAAAGGAATTTTTAGCAGTTGTATTTGCTTGTGATAAGTTCAGATCTTATATTGTTCCAAAGTAACTGTTCACACTGATCATGCTAATATTAAATATCTTATGGAAAATAAAGATGCTAAATCTAGACTTATTAGATGGGTTCTCTTGCTGCAAGAATTTGATTTGCATATTATTGATAGAAAGGGGGCTGAGAACCCCGTTGCAGACAACTTGTCTAGGTTAGAAAATGTTCTTGATGACCCACTGGCTATTGATGATAGCTTTCCTAATGAACAATCAACTGTCATAAATGCTTCTCGTAATACTCCATGGTATGCTGATTATGCTAATTACATTGTTTCTAAATTTGTACCACCTAGTTACACATACCAGCAAAAGAAAAAGTTTTTCTATGATTTGAGACATTACTTTTGGGATGACCCACACCTTCATAAAGAGGGAGTAGATGGTGTTATTAGACGTTGTGTACCTGAGCATGAACAGGAACAGATCCTACACAAGTGCCACTCCGAGTCTTACGGAGGACACTGATGTCTACACAACTTTATTCTTGTAGACTCGTGTTGGGCCTCCAAGCGGAGAGTTTTGTAGGAGAGTAGCAATTTTCCCTCAAGTGGATGACCTAAGGTTTATCAATCCATTGGAGGTGTAGGATGAAGATGGTCTCTCTCAAACAACCCTGCAACCAAATAATAAAAAGTCTCTTGTGTCTCTAACACACCAAATACAATAGTAATTTGTATAGGTGCACTAGTTCGATGAAGAGATGGTGATACAAGTGTAATATGGATAGTAGATATTGATTTTTTAATTGTAACAAAAAAACAGCAAGGTAGCAATTGATAAAACGGAGCACAAATGGAATAGCAATGCTTGAAAATGAGGCCTAGGGTCCGTACTTTCGCTAGTGCAATCTCTCAATAATGCTAATCTAATTGGATCATATAACCATCCCTCAACGTGCAATGAAGAATCACTCCAAAGGTCTTATCTAGCGGAGAACATAAGAAGAAATTGTTTGTAGCTATTCTTTCCGATTGATCTATCCAAGAGTCCGTACTAAAATAACACCAAGTTATTCTTTACAATTGATCTATCAAGAGTTCGTACTAACATAACACCAAGTTATTCTTTCCGATCGATCTATCAAGAGTTCATACTAAAATAACACTAAAGCAAATTCAGATTCATAATACTCAATCCAACACAAAGAACCTCAAAGAGTGCCCCAAGATTTCTACTGGAGAAACAAAGACAAGAACAAGCATCAACCCCTATGCATAGATTACCCCAATGTCACCTCGGGAATCCGAGTTGAGTGCCAAAAAATATATCAAGTGAATCAATATGATACCACATTGTCACCACGGGTATTCATAGCAAGACATACATGAAGTGTTCTCAAATCCATAAAAGTATTCAATTCGATAAAACGAAATCTCAAAGGGGAAACTCAATTCATCACAACAAGATAGAGAGGGGAAAACACCATATGATCCAACTATATTAACAAAGCCCACGATACATCAAGATCGTGACATCTCAAGAACACGAGAGAGAGAGAGAGAGAGAGAGAGAGAGATTAAACGCATAGCTACTGGTAAAAATACTTAGCCCCGAGGGTGGACTACTTCCTCCTCATCATGGTGGCCGCCGGGATGATGAATATGCCCACCGGTGATGATTTCCCCCTCCGACAGGGTGCCGGAACAGGGTCTAGATTGGTTTCTCGTGGCTACAGAGCCTTGCGGTCGCGGAACTTCTGATCTAGGGTTACCCCGAGGGTTTTTGGAATATTTGGGAATTTATAGGGCGAAGAGGCGGTGCGGGACGCCACCGAGGTGGGCACAACCCACCGGGGCACGCCTGGGGGGTTGTGCCCCCCTTGGGGCAACCCCAGGTGCTGCTTTGGCCCATTGGATGTCTTCTGGTCCATAATCTCCAAAAAGTTTCATGGTGTTTGGACTCCTTTTGATATTGATTTCCAGCGATGTAAAAAACAAGCAAAAAACAGCAACTGGCAGTGGGCACTAGGTCAATAGTTTAGTCCCAAAAAATGATATAAAGTTGCTATAAAATGATTGTAAAACATCCAAGAATGATAATATAACAGCATGAATACTTCATAAATTATAGATACGTTGGAGACGTATCAGCATCCCCAAGCTTAATTCCTACTCGTCCACAAGTAGGTAAATATAAAAGAAATAATTTATGAAGTGTGAATGCTAGCAAAGTGCATAAGTTTGATCAATGATAATTTAAATCACTTTCCCTAGAATCATAACAACAACTCTTTCTCATAAAACTCATCATGAAAAAGTAGCAACCAATTCACATGTCAAGGTTCAAACAACGAATTCTCTTGAAACTCAACAACCTATCACTAGTACGCGTCGGTCCTAAAGAAATGGTTTTTAACCCCTTTCCACGACGGCATTTGGAACCGTCGCCAAGTGAGTGTGGGCGATAGGGGGGTCCTTCCCACACGACCCAAAAACCGTCGGGGATAGGGAGCCTTGATGCATAAAGTTGTCCCTATATAACTGTTTCCGATATCTCGAATATCCCAAACGCTTCATCCTTGCTACTCGTTTGTGCTTGCATTGCCATCGTAGTCGGAGTTTTATGGTTCTGCCTAAAACCAGACAGATTCCAGTCAGATTCTAGGCATGGGAGTTTTACGATGCCTGGCACATCACAAACAGTTCATGATTATAAACCATGTATGATGGGTAGGCAATCACACACTGTCGGTGTCAAAACCGGCGGATCTCGGGTAGGGGGTCCCGAACTGTGCGTCTAGGCGGATGATAACAGGAGACAAGGGACACGATGTTTTTACCCAGGTTCGGGCCCTCTCGATGGAGGTAAAACCCTACTCCTGCTTGATTAATATTGATGATGGGTAGTACAAGAGTAGATCTACCACGAGATCAGAGAGGCTAAACCCTAGAAGCTAGCCTATGGTATGATTGTTGTTCGTCCTACGGACTAAAACCCTCCGGTTTATATAGGCACCGAAGAGGGTTAGGGTTACACAGAGTCGTTTACAATGGTAGGAGATCTACATATCCATATCGCCAAGCTTGCCTTCCACGCCAAGGAAAGTCCCATCCGGACACGGGACGAAGTCTTCAATCTTGTATCTTCATAGTCCAGAGTCCGGCCAAAGGTCATAGTCCGCCTACGGACACCCCTAATCCAGACTCCTCAAGAGCCCCGAACTAGGCTTCAATGACGACGAGTCCGGCGCGTAGATTGTCTTCGGCGTTGCAAGGCTGGTTCTTCTCCAAATCCTGTGTACCTGTTGAATAGTGTCTGACTTCTCGTAAATATCGCGCTCCTTGGCTTCCACGCCCAATAATGGCCATCTTCCACGTGTTGAACGAATGCGAAAAGCCAGGGTATTTTTACATTTACCCCCCTAGCTGCGCAAATGAGCTGCCTATATAAGAGATGAGGATCTAGATCCGAATCACACCATCTTCCCTTCGCGAGCTTTCATCGGAGCGCATCTGACAGAAATCCATCCCATCATGGACAGTCGACGCGGCTCCTCCTCTCGCCCTCCAAGTCCTCAGCCTGGAGATTGGGAGAGATGCTCCATCCCGCACAGCGAGCTAGTGATGCTCTAAACCAAGGGATTTCTTCCCCCAGCCTTCATGGTTCCGGTTCGAGCCAGACTCGCGTCCTATAAGGGCGGAAAACAAGCGGAGAGCGTCCCCAGTCCCTCCCAAGGAGAGCGGGTATGCCTTGTCCCTTATTTGATAAGAGGGCTCGGATTTCCAATTCATCCGTTTCTCCGGGGGCTCCTGGAGTTCTATGGCCTCCAGTTGCACAACCTTACGCCTGCCTCCATTCTGCATATTGCGGGCTTCGTGGCCCTTTGCGAGCTGTTTTTGGGCATCGAGGCTCATTTCGCGCTGTGGAAGAGGTTGTTCTGCCTCGTACCCCGTTCTCAGGAGGGGTCGATATATCAAGTGGGCGGAGCCGAACTATGGCGCATCGCCGGGACCGGATATCTATCCGGAACCCCGAAGAAGGCGTCCGAAGACTGGCCTTCGGAATGGTTTTATATAGAAGATGTCCCCCTGCCGGACCCTGTTCGGATCGGCCTCCCGGAGTTCAGTAATGCTCCTTTGAAGAAACGCCTAAGCTGGCGTCCACGGAGCCCTTAGAGGGAAAATGATAGGGACGGCCTTTACTTGATGAGCCGAATAAGGTTGTTGGCTCATTCTGGACTAACCATGATCGGGGTCATGGCCACATGCATTATGCGGGGGGTGCAGCCGCTCCAGTATAGAGGCCACCCCATGTGGGATTTCAACGGGGAGGATGATGCCACCCGCCATGGCCGTAAGGGGCCGGGATCGGTCGCCGATCTGATGAAGACCTTGTCCGCATTGTACAAGGGAGAAGAGGAGGAATTTCTTCGCGTCAATCCACAGGACGGATTTTCTATGAAGAATCCTCCAAGATGGGTAAGCGGACATTTCTTTTAGCCCATCCGATCCATATTCCCATAGTCAAGTATCTCATTTTGTGATTTCGACGCAGGAACTGCGCCAGGCCGTAAAGGATATAAACAGCGTGCCTCCACAACCCGAAGATCCGGAACGGTTCCTTGATCCGGCCTCCCAAGAGGATCCGGACATATCGGTGGAGTTGATCGATGGGTTATTTCACCAACTGAGCATTGATAATGCCCTAGTTGCCATTACGGCCGATTACCCCGGAATACTTCCAGCCTCACAGGTAACTGAGACCGAAGCCCCAATACTTTGAGAATGATTCATCCGTGCTTATTTTTTATCACCGTATACCAACGGTGTTTTGCAGGGGGATCCCTTGAGGCGGAAGGCCGAGCCTGCGACGGCTAGCCAACAAGGGGCAGCACGGCCCAGCAGGCTAAAAAGAAGTGCGGTCCGGATTGAAACGCCGGCGCAACGGTGTGGCGTGTCACCTTATTCCCAGGTTTTATTCTGGAAGGCATACTAACACTCGTGCTCTCTTCAGGAAAAAGAGTGCTCGCCGGACTATATCCGGAAAGGTTGCCAATCGAGTCTCCGCCAGCCAAGCTCCAAAGCCAGGCCCAGAAGCGGAGGTGAACACGAGGCGTGCGTCGGATGCTCCTCCGACAGAGGATGCCGACAGATTGTCCGCCACCAACTCCGAGGTGGAGAGTGCCATGAATCACAGGCGCCGCCGGACAATTCTTCGTGACACATGTTTCTCCCAAGAGGCATTGAACGCCTTCAATTCGGGAGATGCGCACCTCCGTGCCGCTCAAGATGGTCTAGCCAGAGCCACGAAGCAGTATGTAAAAGACATGCGAGTGAGGAAATTTAACATTTATATATGCCAGTAGCCTCCGAGACCCGAAATAGTTAGAATAACTGATTTAAGGATCATTCATTATGCAGGATCTTACAGAAAAGAATACCCAACTATCCCAGGAGCTTGAAGAGTGCAAAGCCCAACTTGAGGCCGCACAAGCCGCGACAGGGGAAGCCAAAGAGACCCCCTCTGGTAATATACTCTTTTAAAAGATAAGTATGTTGTGAAGTGCGGCGTGTATATAAATCTGACAATAACATTGCAGATGGCGCCGGGGTAGATCCGGACAAGCAATAGCTCTTGCGCCGGTTAAAGGCCGGCGAGAACGTGCTTACGAGGGTGAGGCGGAGAAAAATAATCTCCAAGATGCCAACACCCAGCTGGGTGAGGAACTAAAAGATGTTCGTGCCCAGCTGTCTGACTCCGTTAAGGAGAATCGGCGGCTTCGACGCGGCATTTTTAGTAAGTGCTTAAACAAACTTTGAAAAAAGAGTTCGGCGAGGAAGTCGTCAACAGAGTTATATCTGTAGGTATGCTCACAGGCCGTCCAGTAGAGGAAATGCCCGATTCTACGGGTGACCTTCTTCCCGAGCTCTTACAACTGCACGAACGAGTTCGGCAGGTGATGAAAGGCGCCGCCAGTGCCTTGTGGCCATCTGTCTCCCTGCCCGAAGGCCTTGGGGAGCTTGCAGAGAGGCTCCAGGGAGCGTGGCGGCGCTTCCGATTATGGAAGATATCGGCCTGCCGTCAAGGCGCCAGGGAGGCCTGGGCCATGGTGAAGACGCGGTACACGAAGGCTGACCCAAACCACATGGCCAAGGTCGGACCTGTGGGGCCCGATGGGAAGGAGATCCCTGTGAGCTTAGTGTACGGCCAGGTAGAATTGGCCGCAAAGTATTCCCAGCAGGACTGTAAACTAGACAGCCTGTTAGATGGCATTGAAGAGGAATACAATCAGTCAAATTGACTATGTAATTTAAGGTGACATGTAAAATGCCTTCTAACCGGATTGTAGATCGTTTGTCATAGCGGACCTTTTGGCTTCAACCTTGGGACCCAGTAGTCCGGAGTGTGTCCGAATACCCTCGCGGTTATATAAAAACCGTGGCATGCGTGGAGACCAGGCGTAGGGGTCATTATTGCTTTATCAGACAATTGACCAACTAGTTATGTTATATTAGATGGTTAGTAAGAAACATCATCCAGGGAGAATAGTTCCGTTAGGGGTTCCTTTCCCTGGGAGGCATGCCCTAAAGTGCATGTCCGGACTGCGAAAAAAGCAGAAAAACATCTGGGGCAGATAAATAAATAGGTAAGAAATCTTCTTTAGTTCACCGACCGAATATTCTCTTAAGAACGCTTAGCTTTCGCTTCACCCACCGAGGTACACATCCGGCTGACCCGCAGTAATAATCGCATAGGTGCTCCTTTACCACCTAGCCGAACAATCGGGAACATAGGGGTAAGCACAGGAGCCAGGCAACACAGCTTGGCCAAAACTTAAGTCATATCGATGCATATAATGGTGAATAAAAGGTACATGCGGAAGTGTGACGCATGTATTGGGCATGAAGCCCTTATAAATAAGCTTCTGTGAAAGAAGCCCCCAGGTACGATGAGCGCAGATAGCACGTCAAGTGTGTGCGAACAATGCGCTAACGAGCCTTCAAAGGCTGGAAAAAAAGGAGGGAGAAGGAGAAAAATAGAAGACAACTAAAGTGTAAAATATGGACAGAGGAAGGAGACGAACTCAGAATCCGGCGCTAGGCGTAGAATCTTCGGAGACGGGCTGCGTTCCATGGGTTCGGCTCGAGTCGGTTATCCGATGCATCTCGCAGACGGTACGCTCCACCGGTCAGGACTTGGTCGATGATAAAGGGACCTTCCCATTTGGGCTTGAGTTTGTCCATTTTCTTGTTCGGCAGGCATAGAACTAGCTCGCCAACATTGTAAGTTTTGGCCCGTACTTCTCTGTTACGTCACGCTCCTCCTCCAAGGCGTCCAAACTATCCTGCCGATCGAGCTTGGCTTCTCTTTCTTCGTACATGCACACGCGAGGTGAGTCATGAATTATGTCGCAGGGCAGAACTACCTCTGCGCCGTATACCATAAAGAATGGTGTGAATCCGATCGTGCGATTCGGAGTGGTCCGCAGCCCCCAGAGTATGGAGTCGAGCTCCCCTACCCAGTGCGTGTTAGATTCCTTGAGGGACCGCACTAATCTGGTGAAACGCCCTCGATGCGGCTATATCTCCCACGTGTCGAAGCGCGACTTAGAGGCATAACCGCATTGAAAGCAATGTCGCAAGTGAGGTAATCTTCACACAACCCATGTAATACATCAGGGAAAAGAGATACATAGTTGGCTTACAATCGCCACTTCACACAATACATGAGTAAAACAATACATCATACAGATACAATCAAGGTCCGACTACGGAACCAAAATAAAAGAAGACTACCCCAAATGCTACACAGATCCCCGATCGTCCCAACTGGGCTCCACTACTGATCAACTGCAACGAAACAACACAAAGAACAAGATCTTCATCGAGCTCCTCCTTGAGCTCTGGTCCAACACCTGCACGGTTTCATCGGCACCTGCAAACTGGTTTTGGGAAGTATCTGTGAGTCACGGGGACTCAGCAATCTCACACCCGCGAGATCAAGACTATTTAAGCTTAAAGGTAGGACAGGGTAGTGAGGTGGAGCTGCAGCAAGCGACTAGCATATATGGTGGCTAACATACGCAAAAGAGAGCGAGAAGAGGAGGCAAAGCACGGTCGAACAACTATGATCAAGAAGTGATCCTGAAACTACTTACGTCAAACATAACTCCAACACCGTGTTCACTTCCCGGACTCCGCCGAGAAGAGACCATCACGGTTACACACGCGGTTGGTGTATTTTAATTAAGATCCACTTCGGGTTTTCTACAACCGGACATTAACAAATTCCCATCTGCCACATAACCGCTGGCACGGCTTTGAAAGTTCAAACCCTGCAGGTGTCCCAACTTAGCCCATGATAAGCTCTCGCGATCAACGAAGAATAGACCTTCTCCCGGGAAGCCCGATCAGTCTCGAATCCGGCTACAAGACATTTCACAGCAATAAAACAAGTCCAAGAAGACCTCCCGCGTGCCGACACCTCGATAGTAGCCGCAGCGATCTCGCCTCGAGCCACGACCGGATAAGCGAAGCGTCTGAGAACCGACGTAACCCAAGTTGCCAAGGGATGGTCCCATACGGTGTTTAGTTTGGACCAACGCTTAGACAAGCATCGCCCGGGGTAATAAAGATGACCCTCGGGATGCGCGACTCCCAAGGAAAAAAGGCTAGGTGAGGCAAAAGTAAAACCAATGTTGGGCCTTGCTGGAAAAGTCTTATTCAAAGCGAACTGTCAAGGGGGTCCCATAAATCACCCGACCGCGTTAGGGACGCAAAAATCCGGGAACATAATACCGATATGAAGGAAACTAGGGCGACAAGAGTGGAACAAAACACCAGGCATAAGGCCGAGCCTTCCACCCTTTACCAAGTATATAGATGCATTAATTAAATAAGATATATTGTGATATCCCAACAAGAAACATGTTCCAACAAGGAACAACATCTCCATGTTCCAACAAGGAACAAACTTCATCTTCACCTGCAACTAACAACGCTATAAGAGGGGCTGAGCAAAGCGGTAACATAGCCAAACAACGGTTTGCTAGGAAGGGTGCAACAGGTTAGAGGTTTGACATGGCAATGTGGGTGGCATGATATAGCAAGTGGTAGGCATCGTAGCATAGGCATAGCAAAAGAGCGAGCATCTAGTAAGCAAAGATAGAAGTGATTTCGAGGGTATGGTCATCTTGCCCGAAATCCCGCAAGGAAGAAGAACGAGTCCATGAAGAAGACAAACGGACGAAGTCGAATGAATCCTCACAACTCCGAACGGAACGAAGCTAACGAGAGAAGCAAACCGGAAAGAAGCAAACAACATAGGAAACACACAATCATAAACATGGCATGATGCACAAACAAATATGATGCATGTCCGGTTTAATGAGGCATGGCATGGCAATATGCAACAAACAATATTACCAATTAAGTGGAGCTCAATATGCAACGAGTTGCATATTGACGAAACACCACAACAAATATTTAGTTTGATCTCGGTTAGGTACTCAACAATATTAAATGTTGTTAAACATGGCAAGAGGTGGAGCATAATTAAACTAGCTATTTAGGCAAGTTTAAATGAGGCCGGAAATAAGAAACAACAATTCCGGAAAATCCTCATGAGCAATATTTTAGATTCGGTCCTGTTCTGTCCTAAAACATATTTCAGAGTTGTTAAACAGGAAAATAAGCTGCACCATGTTAATCTAGGCATTTTTCCACCCCATTTACATATAAAGAACATTTAATTCCGAGTTACGGTTATTTAGTTATGAATTAAATCATTTTACCATGGCATATTAGCAAATTAAAGCAAACATCAATTTAAACATTTTTAACATAGATGAAAGTGGCGTATTATTAATCTACACGAAATTCTAAGCAATTTACATGTTTAAACCATTTTAATCCGATGCACGGTTGATGAGTTATTAAATGCATGAACTCTAGGGACTTTCCTGCAAATCTGTTAAATCACTGGATAATAGAGAAAAACTCAGCGCAGGGAAAAAAAACACACGGGCCGCATCTGGCTGGGCCAACAATGCACAGGAGGGCTGGGGGTGGCCTCACCATGGGCCGAGCCCAGGTTGGTGGAGGGCGCCAACCACGATCGCTACTGGTGTGACCAGGCGTGGTCAACGCGAGGAGCAGGGCACGTCATCCCGTCTCGCTTGAAGCAGGGAAAGCAGGGGCGGCGGCAGGGACTTGCAGGTCGGCGCTCGGGCCGACCAGGAACTCCGGCGACGGGTGGCTGCCGGCGACGCGGACGTCGGGAACGGGCAGGTCCGGGCGAGAGGGTCTCGGATCCGGCGGCGCAAGGGAGCTCGGAGCAGAGCATGGCGTCCATGGCGAGGCAAGGGCGGTCGACGCGGCGACCGGCTGCGCGCGCGCTCCTGGACCAGCGACGAGGAGGAAGACGAGGCGCGGGCGAGGTCGTGCTCGAGCGCCTGAAGATGGCGCGGCGGCGGAGCTTGTCGCGGAGGGGCGGCGCGGCAGTTCGTGGCGGTTGGGGACGAGGCAAGGTGAGGCGAGGAGCACGGCCGGCGGGTGGCTCTGGACTTGGGGCCCCGGCGAACTTGGGGACGGAGCTGGCCGGCTCGGTGTTCCTGGACAGAGAGAAAAACGAGAGAGAATTTAGAGACAGAGAGGAGGAAAACGGAGGAAGAAGGAGGGCGCGACGGGGCTCATCTCGTTGGCTGCTGCTGCTAGTTGCCGGCGACGAGGCTTGCAGGGGGGTCCTTTCCCTGGCTCGCGACGAGGGGAACGGGGAGGCAGGAGGCCTCGGTGGAGTGGATCGAGGAGGGATGGGCGGATTGGGTCACAGGGGAGATCGAGCGGAGGAGGAACTCCACTCCTCTAGATCGAACGCAGGAGGCAGAGGGAGGAAGCAGCGGTGGTTGGTCAATGGGATCTGGAGGATCCCGAGGAGATTTTGAGAGAGTGGCGGCGGTGGCGGGTGAAGGGACAAAGTCCCTAGATTTTAGGGTTAGGACTATTTATAGACATCCGGTGGATTAGGCTAGGGGTGTTCAGTCCCTCCGATCGAAATCAAACGACCGAGAATAAAATAGGCTTGGGAGTCCAATAAACAAAACGGAGATGTTTTGTAGACGTTTGGGGATGATCCGTACACAACGGTAACGAAAGCCCGGGTCGGGTTCGGGGCAGTTTTCGGACGCACGCGGAGGGTCTTGAGCAAAGAGTAGAGAGGGTCAAACGGACAGACAAGTGGGAATCGAAAGCCCCGATTGGTCTCGAAACGGTCAACGGAAGCAAGGGGGTTTTGTTGGTCTCGGAGAAAGAGAGAAAAAGAGGGGTCCAAGGAGAGGGGTCCATGACTGGCAGAGAGATATGGCGGTCCAACAGAAGGGGAACGAGAACCCGGTTGGACTCGAAACGGTCTACGAAGGCAAGGGGGGAGGGACGCGCCAACTACGAACGAATGCAAGTTTTATGAAAACAATGCCGATGCAATGCACATGATGACATGAGATGAGATGCATAACAAGAACAAAATGCAAAACAACAGACAAAACCCAACCACGAAGGAAATAATAAATCACATCTCCGGAAAGGGCAAGAGTCGGAGTTACGAATATGGAAAGTTGTATCCGGGGTGTTACAACACTCCACCACTACGAGAGGATCTCGTCCCGAGATCTAGGATGGCACCGGAGGAAAAGGACGAGGAAGATGAGAGGTAAAACTACGTTGCTTCTTTGACAAACGAGTGAAACCAAAGAACCTTGAGAGGTTGAGCAAAATAAAAGAAAGAACACAACGAAGATGAACAAGGTTGAAAACAATCCGTTAGAAAAGAGGAACAAGGAACATTACGATACTTGAAGGTTGAAAAGGCATGAATCAAGAGTTTAATGGACAAGATAGAATTCGAAAACCACTCCGTTTAAAACAAGATGAGAGAGGAAGAATTCGGGCAGCACTCCGATTGAACATGGAAGGAATATAACATGAAGTAGAGAAGATGGGATGATACTTGATGAAATCAACAACATACTGCCTCCGGAACTATTGAAAAAAAAAACACAAGGGGTAAGAAAGATTTCAGACAGCTCTCCGGTTGAGGAAGCAGGCAAAACTTGATAAGATGAGAGAACTCGAATGAAAACATGACACTCCGGTTAAATGGATAAGCCAGAAAAATAACATGATCTTGACAAAAGAAGATGATGGGTCGAAGAGTGCAACATCACAATGCCTCCGGAAGAACAAATTGAAGATAGGTCGTTGGAATAAAGGAATGGAGAAGAAAATGACAACTTCTGCCACAAATGAACTTGGAAAAGCACCCTTGCAAAGAAGAATTGAACGGAGTTGTTGGAAAACCAACAACGAAATGAATAAGCTTGTAGTGGGCTTATGGAAACATCTCCACATTATGAGGTGAGCTTCTGCCACCAACGGAAACAAACGATTGGATTGATATCAACAAGGAGACGAGAAACTTATTTCACCGGGAGGACAAATGAAGAACTTGGGTCATTAATAAACACCATAAATAGCAACAACCCTTAGGGAAAGCTTTAGGTGAAATATAGCCCAAGATAAGTCTAATGAAGAGATTGATGGATTTAAAAAACCTCATTCTTGACAACATGTGAATCATGAAACACGAAGGGAAATTGCCAAGAGTGACATAACACCATCTCAAGAGATAAGGTAGAAAGAATTGCACTTCGAAATGCAAGAAGAAGAATGCTTGGACTCCTCAAAACAAAACATATGTTGAGCACCATGTTCAATTTTGAGTATAGCTTGACGGATCTTAACTCCGCGAGAAATCTTGATGAACAATTGAAGAATGAAAAGAATCCTTGAGGAAGCACCATGTAGAGCCTCCATGATTAACTCCGGTAACCAAAAGGGTGATAAAAGAAAGAGAAGTTGACAACACAAGGTGAAGTCTTGCAGTGATTTAGATGGATCTTGGTGATGATGAGAGCTTGGAACTCCAGGAAAAGAAAAGATGAACAACTGAAATCAAGAATTTTGATGATCCTCCGGAATAAGGAATTGAACTTACTCGATGAAACAAGAATAAGAATTACATTATGCTCATCCTTCACCAATTAAATTGATGACAAGCAATGGATTTGGCATACTACTTATTCCCGTAGAAAAGATTAAGATAGATATGGCGCAAACTTGGGAAGGTCTTCAACGAACCACCGGTAGGATTGGAAAGAACGAATGAGTCTATATGATAACGAAGGAAGAGAACTCTTGAACAAACCACCATAATAATTAAGAATGAACGTAGCAAAGGCACAATTCATCGGGAAGAATTGTAAAACGAATAAAGGTGCTTGACAAAATTTAGATACATTAGAACGAAGAGATCATGAACTGATTAGAGGATATTTCGACGATGCACCGGTGAGATTTGGAAAACCAGAGTTGAACGCTTGAAGAGAAAGAAGCGAGATTTAAGGGAAACTCTTCTTCGGTCTTCAAAATTCGAGAATGACGACGAGAACATCACCATGAATTATTGAAGCACTCCGGAATGAAAATTAGGAAGGTTGAACCAACAATGAAAAGAATTTGGAAGATCTTGGAGAAAAACATTTGACTGATGATGATTCATCCTTACATCAAACTTCGAAAAGAATTTGAGAATAACTCCGGGAGAATTAGAAGAGTCAGGTAAGATCCTGGGAAAAAAAACCTGTGGATTAGGGCCCACTCAAAAGAACCACCGTTGAACAATTGTTTGAAATAGATATTGCACCGGTAGAGTTAAATGGCTTGAATGAGATAGCATGCTCAAAAGAACTTGAGTGAATTGAGAATGGAAACTAGAATCTTCTGAGATATCTTCAACACTCCGGAACAATTGAATAGCGAGAAGTGGATGATTAAGAGATGCACCGACATGAGAAAGCATTTGAAATGATGAAAAAAATCGATCAACACCGAAAACTTGACTTGAGTCCGCCGGAGAAGAAAATTAGAATGGAACAATGATAAGGTTAAAGCTTCCTTAGCGTCTTCATGAGAAATCGCCGGATAAAACATTAAAGGAAAAGAATGAAGAAACTTCACATCCATACAATGGATACTTGATTAAGAAATCTGAGTCCTTGAAGAAAAAGGGTGGGAGGCCGGGAAATCAAAACAACTTGGGTCGGATGAAACGAACACCGTTGAGAAAAAGCTTAGAATTGATCTTGCGAATGTTGGAATGATCGGATTCACTTGAAGAGAAGCACGCCGGTTGGAAAAGAATTAACATGACAAGCTCAGTGATCAAAAAGGATTAGTATTCACATAGCAATATGAGAACACCAATTAGGAAAGGTATGGAATCAACACTTGGCATTGAAGCAACTTGAATACCACAAAACAAAATAAAACAAAGGATTGGCTTCAAGAATAAGCCGGAACAAACACATGATAGAAATTTCGCCCAAAGTGTTCGTGGGGGGGCCCACACGGACACGACGTATAGCGGACGTCACGAATGACAAACAAGACGTCCCCGAATCAGCATAGCCAAGGATTCTTTAAGACGCCTCGCGACCATCGTAATCGACCGTGAATGGGCGGACCACTAGACGTTGAACCCCAATCTCAAATCATACATCCGTCGGAAAGATATCCCGTAAGCTACTAGAATTCCCACCTATAAACTCCGAAACTTTCTGGTTATGCAATCTGGTGTTGGGGATACAGGGGACACAAAATATATCACCCAAACTAACAATACCTAGATCCAAATTGTATCCATCCGTCAACACATAACCAAGAAATCCTCGAAATCGTGTACCTCGACCTTCAAAAACATCCGTTATACAAGTCATGGCAATACTCCCTTTTCGCCACAAGATCGGGCTATCGGGGTTATCTCACCAACAACTGCACAAAAGAGATTTCGATGTCGGCAAAACTCGTATTCCGAATCGCAACGATAAAATTGTGACGACAACACCTCGGAGCTCAACTCCCGGGACACCGCCACAACCCCTAAATGTCGAGGCACCAAGAACAATGTTCTCGCCACAAAACCATCGAACGATTCCAAGATACCCACGTGATCCTAAATTTTTTTAGTGAAATTTGAGGAGAGAAAAGTCAAAACTCTCGTCGGATACCTCACCAGAGCGACGAAGGGACCGGGAGTAAAAAGAATCCTACTCTCGATATATATAATCCTAAGACTCAAAACATTTTCCATTCTAGACTCAACAACGCCACAAACAATCAAGTAGGGGCTCCTAAGTCGGGGAAGGCTCTGATTACCAACTTGTAACGCCCTCGATGCGGCTATATCTCCCACGTGTCGAAGCACGACTTAGAGGCATAACCGCATTGAAAGCAATGTCGCAAGTGAGGTAATCTTCACACAACCCATGTAATACATCAGGGAAAAGAGATACATAGTTGGCTTACAATCGCCACTTCACACAATACATGAGTAAAACAATACATCATACAGATACAATCAAGGTCCGACTACGGAACCAAAATAAAAGAAGACTACCCCAAATGCTACACAGATCCCCGATCGTCCCAACTGGGCTCCACTACTGATCAACTGCAACGAAACAACACAAAGAACAAGATCTTCATCGAGCTCCTCCTTGAGCTCTGGTCCAACACCTGCACGGTTTCATCGGCACCTGCAAACTAGTTTTGGGAAGTATCTGTGAGTCACGGGACTCAGCAATCTCACACCATGAGATCAAGACTATTTAAGCTTAAAGGTAGGACAGGGTAGTGAGGTGGAGCTGCAGCAAGCGACTAGCATATATGGTGGCTAACATACGCAAAAGAGAGCGAGAAGAGGAGGCAAAGCACGGTCGAACAACTATGATCAAGAAGTGATCCTGAAACTACTTACGCCAAACATAACTCCAACACCGTGTTCACTTCCGGACTCACGAGAAGAGACCATCACGGTTACACACGCGTTGGTGTATTTTAATTAAGATCCACTTCGGGTTTTCTACAACCGACATTAACAAATTCCCATCTGCCACATAACTGCGGGCACGGCTTTGAAAGTTCAAACCTGCGCAGGTGTCCCAACTTAGCCCATGATAAGCTCTCGCGATCAACGAAGAATAGACCTTCTCCCGGAAGCCCGATCAGTCTCGAATCCGGCTACAAGACATTTCACAGCAATAAAACAAGTCCAGAAGACCTCCGGCGTGCCGACACCCGATAGTAGCCGCAGATCTCGTCTCGTGCCACGACCGGATAAGCGAAGCGTCTGAACCGACGTAACCCAAGTTGCCAAGGGATGGTCCCACGGTGCTCTAGTTTGGACCAACGCTAGACAAGCATCGCCCGGGGTAAATAAAGATGACCCTCGGGATCTGCGACTCCCAAGGGAAAAAGGCTAGGTGAGGCAAAAGTAAAACCAATGTTGGGCCTTGCTGGAAAAGTCTTATTCAAAGCGAACTGTCAAGGGGGTCCCATAAATCACCCGACCGCGTTAGGGACGCAAAAATCCGGGAACATAATACCGATATGACGGAAACTAGGGCGGCAAGAGTGGAACAAAACACCAGGCATAAGGCCGAGCCTTCCACCCTTTACCAAGTATATAGATGCATTAATTAAATAAGATATATTGTGATATCCCAACAAGTAAACATGTTCCAACAAGGAACAACATCTCCATGTTCCAACAAGGAACAAACTTCATCTTCACCTGCAACTAACAACGCTATAAGAGGGGCTGAGCAAAGCGGTAACATAGCCAAACAACGGTTTGCTAGGAAGGGTGCAACAGGTTAGAGGTTTGACATGGCAATGTGGGTGGCATGATATAGCAAGTGGTAGGCATCGTAGCATAGGCATAGCAAAATAGCGAGCATCTAGTAAGCAAAGATAGAAGTGATTTCGAGGGTATGGTCATCTTGCCTGAAATCCCGCAAGGAAGAAGAACGAGTCCATGAAGAAGACAAACGGACGAAGTCGAATGAATCCTCACAACTCCGGAACGGAACCGAAGCTAACGAGAGAAGCAAACCGGAAAGAAGCAAACAACATAGGAAACACACAATCATAAACATGGCATGATGCACAAACAAATATGATGCATGTCCGATTTAATGAGGCATGGCATGGCAATATGCAACAAACAATATTACCAATTAAGTGGAGCTCAATATGCAACGAGTTGCATATTGACGAAACACCACAACAAATATTTAGTTTGATCTCGGTTAGGTACTCAACAATATTAAATGTTGTTAAACATGGCAAGAGGTGGAGCATAATTAAACTAGCTATTTAGGCAAGTTTAAATGAGGCCGGAAATAAGAAACAACAATTCGGAAAATCCTCATGAGCAATATTTTAGATTCGGTCCTGTTCTGTCCTAAAACATATTTCAGAGTTGTTAAACAGGAAAATAAGCTGCACCATGTTAATCTAGGCATTTTTCCACCCCATTTACATATAAAGAACATTTAATTCCGAGTTACGGTTATTTAGTTATGAATTAAATCATTTTACCATGGCATATTAGCAAATTAAAGCAAACATCAATTTAAACATTTTTAACATAGATGAAAGTGGCGTATTATTAATCTACACGAAATTCTAAGCAATTTACATGTTTAAACCATTTTAATCCGATGCACGGTTGATGAGTTATTAAATGCATGAACTCTAGGGACTTTCCTGCAAATCTGTTAAATCACTGGATAATAGAGAAAAACTCAGCGCAGGAAAAAAAAACACACGGGCCGCATCTGGCTGGGCCAACAATGCACAGGAGGGCTGGGGGTGGCCTCACCATGGGCCGAGCCCAGGTTGGTGGAGAGGAGGCCAGCGGGGGGCGGGCCGGGCTGGAGGGGCCCAGCCACGATCGCTACTGGGTGTGACCCAGGCGTGGTCAACGCGAGGAGCAGGGCACGTCATCCCGTCTCGCTTGAAGCAGGGAAAGCAGGGGCGGCGGCAGGGACTTGCAGGTCGGCGCTCGGGCCGACCAGGAACTCCGCGACGGGTGGCTGCCGCGACGCGACGCCGAACGGGCAGGTCCGGACGAGAGGGTCTCGGATCCGCGGCGCAAGGGAGCTCGGAGCGAGCATGGCGCCCATGGCGAGGCAAGGGCGGTCGACGCGGCGACCGGCTGCGCGCAGCGCCTCCTGGACCCGCGACGAGGAGGAAGACGAGGCGCTGGGCGAGGTCGTGCTCGAAGCTGAAGATGGCGCGCGGGCGGAGCTTGTCGCGAGGGGCGCGCGGCAGTTCGTGGCGGTTGGGGACGAGGCAAGGTGAGGCGAGGAGCACGGCCGGCGGGTGGCTCTGGACTTGGGGCCCAGCGAACTTGGGGACGGAGCTGGCCGGCTCGGTGTTCCTGGACAGAGAGAAAAACGAGAGAGAATTTAGAGACAGAGAGGAGGAAAACGGAGGAAGAAGGAGGGCGCGACGGGGCTCATCTCGTTGGCTGCTGCTGCTAGTTGCCAGCGACGAGGCTTGCAGGGGGGTCCTTTCCCTGGCTCGCGACGAGGGGAACGGGGAGGCAGGAGGCCTCGGGTGGAGTGGATCGAGGAGGGGATGGGCGGATTGGGTCACAGGGGAGATCGAGCAGAGGAGGAACTCCACTCCTCTAGATCGAACGCGGGAGGCAGAGGGAGGAAGCAGCGGTGGTTGGTCAATGGGATCTGGGAGGATCCCGAGGGAGATTTTGGAGAGAGTGGCGGCGGCGGCTGGCGGGTGAAGGGACAAAGTCCCTAGATTTTAGGGTTAGGACTATTTATAGACATCCGGTGGATTAGGCTAGGGGTGTTCAGTCCCTCCGATCGAAATCAAACGACCGAGAATAAAATAGGCTTGGGAGTCCAATAAACAAAACGGAGATGTTTTGTAGACGTTTGGGGATGATCCGGACACAACGGTAACGAAAGCCCGGTCGGGTTCGGGCAGTTTTGGACGCCGCGGAGGTCTTGAGCAAAGAGTAGAGAGGGTCAAACGGACGGACAAGTGGGAATCGAAAGCCCGATTGGTCTCAAACAGTCAACGGAAGCAAGGGGTTTTGTTGGTCTCGGAGAAAGAGAGAAAAGAGGGTCCAAGGAGAGGGTCCATGATCGGCAGAGAGATATGGCGGTCCAACGAAGAAGGAGCGAGAACCGGTTGGACTCAAGCAGTCTCTGAAGGCAAGGGGAGGGACGTGCCAACTACGAACGAATGCAAGTTTTATGAAAACAATGCCGATGCAATGCACATGATGACATGAGATGAGATGCATAACAAGAACAAAATGCAAAACAACAGACAAAACCCAACCACGAAGGAAATAATAAATCACATCTCCGGAAAGGGCAAGAGTCGGAGTTACGAATATGGAAAGTTGTATCCGGGGTGTTACATCTGGGTTTGATGCCGCTCATAATTAGGCCATTTGCTCGCTCGACTTGACCGTTAGTTTGAGGGTGACAGACTGAAGCGTAGTCGAGCTTGATGCCCATGTTTTTGCACCAGAGTTTGACCTCGTCGGCCGTAAAGTTCGTGCGGTTATCAGTGGTGATGCTGTGGGGGACACCGTAACGGTGTACGACCCCTGATATGAAGTCTATCACCGGTCCGGATTCGGCCATCTTAACAGGCTTGGCCTCTATGCATTTGGTGAATTTATCCACCATGACCAGTAGGTATTTTTGCTTGTGGGTTCCCCCTTTAAGGGGTCCAATCATGTCAAGCCCCCAGACCGCGAAGGGCCAGGTGATGGGTATAGTTTTGAGGGCGGTGGGTGGCATGTGGCTTTGATTAGCAAAGAGTTGGCATCCGACGCATCGTTGGACTAAGTCCTGAGTATCTGCCCGGGCCGTCGGCCAATAAAATCCTGTACGGAAGGCCTTGCCTACAAGGGCCCGGGCTGCGGAGTGGTGCCCGCCGAGTCCGGCATGAATTTCAGCCAGAAGATTTCGCCCTTCCTCTTCGGAGATACACCTTTGAAGGACTCCGGTTGTGCTTTTCTTATAAAGCTCTCCCTCATGGACCTTATAGGCTTTAGATCGCCGCATTATGTAGCGGGCCTCGTTTTGGTCCTCGGGAAGTTCCTGCCTGGTTAGGTAGGCTAGGAATGGTTCTGTCCATGGGGCAATGACTGCCATTATTACGTGGGCTGAGGGTGTTATTTCGTTGGCAGAACCACCAACTGTGTCAGGATGTTCGGTGTGGGGCAGTGCGGTTGGGTCCGGGTTGTTATTTACGGATTCTCCCTCCCATAATACGGATGGCTTGAATAGCCTCTCTAGGAAGATGTTTTGGGGGACGGCATCACACTTTGCGCCGATGCGTGCCAACACGTCTGCTGCCTGGTTGTTATCCCGGGCTATATGGTGAAATTCGAGCCCCTCAAACCGAGCTGACATTTTTAGGACGACATTGCGATAAGCTGCCATTTTCGGATCCTTGGCATCAAAGTCTCCATTTATTTGGGATATCGCAAGGTTCGAATCCCCGTGCACCTCTAGGCGTTGAATGCCCATGGAGACTGCTATCCGGAGACCATGTAGAAGGGCCTCGTATTCGGCTGCGTTGTTGGAGTCCGTATACATTATCTGGAGTACGTATTGAACTGTATCTCCGGTTGGGGACGTCAGAACGACGCCAGCTCCCAGGCCAGCCAACATTTTGGAGCCGTCGAAGTGCATTATCCAGTTGGAATATGCGCCGTACTCTTTAGGGAGTTCGGCTTTGGTCCATTCGGCGACGAAGTCGGCCAAAACTTGTGACTTAATAGCTCGCCGTGGCTTATAGGTTATGTCGAACGGGAGGAGCTCAATGGCCCATTTGGCAATCCGGCCCGTCGCGTCGCAGTTGTTTATAATGTCGTTAAGAGGTACTTCGGAGGCTACTGTTATCGAACACTCTTGAAAGTAGTGTCACAGTTTCCGGGATGCCATAAACACCGCGTATGCTATCTTTTGATAATGCGGGTACCGTGACTTGCATGGAGTTAGGATAGTGGACACGTAGTAAACTGGTTTTTGAAGGGGGAACTTGTGTCCGTCCGTTTTTCGTTCGACAACGAGCACCGCGCTTACAACTTGATGAGTTGCCACGATATATAATAGCATTGGTTCGCCCATGTTGGGCGCGCCAGACCGGGTTTGTTGCCAATATGGCTTTTATTTCTTTGAGTCCGGCCGTGGCGGCATCCGGCCCACTCAAGTGTTCGGTGCGTCGGAGGAGGCGATAAAGGGTAATGCCTTTTCTCCCAAGCGGAGATAAAGCGGCTTAGAGCCGCCATGCATCGATCAATTTTGTATTTGTTTGAGGTCTTTTGGGATATCCAATTGTGACAGAGCTCGGATCTTGGCTGGGTTTGCTTCAATTCCTCTACGGATACAATGAAGCCCAAGAGCTTTCCGGTTGATACCGAAACGCATTTTTCGGGTTGAGCTTGATGTCATATGTTCGGAGATTATCGAATGTGAGCCTCAAGTCGTCTACTAGAGTTTTGACATGCTTGCTTTTGACGACCACATCGTCTACGTGTGCCTCCACTGTTTTGCCGATCTCGTTTGCCAGACATGTCTGAATCATGCGCTGATATGTTGCGCTGGCATTTTTGAGCCGAAGGGCATTGTGTTGAAGCGAATGGGCGTATGGAGTGATGAATGCCGTTGGGGCTTGGTCAGCTCGCCATCTTAATTTGGTGGTAGCTGGAGTATCGTCGAGGAAGCACAATGAATCGTGTCCTGCGGTAGCGTCGATAATTTGATCGATGTGGGGAAGGGGAAGGATCCTTTGGGCAAGCCTTGTTGAGGTCCTTGAAATCGACGATAGGCGCCAGGATTTGTCCTTCTTTGGTACCATCACCAGGTTTGCTAGCCAGTCCGGATGTTTTATATCTCGATGAATCCGGCCTCCAATAGTTTGGCTAGCTCCTCTCCCATGGCTCGTCTCCAGGGTTCGGAGAAACACCAAGAGCCTGTTTGACTGGCTTGAATCCTTTAGGATGTTTAGGCTGTGCTCGGCCAGCGGCGTGGGATTCTGGCATGTCTCAAGGCTGCCGGAAAAAATGTCCCAATTTTTATGTAGGAATTCTCTTAGTCGCGCGTCTACATCAGATTTAATTGTGCCCGATGGAGGCCGTTTTGTAGGGTCCATTGGATGGACTTGGAATTTGACTATTTCGTCCGCGGTTTAAAGGAGGTGGACTTGGATCTCTTATCGAGTATCACATCGTCCCTATTCACCGTGGAGCGCAGCGCAGTGAGTTCCTCGGCCGCTAGGGCTTTGATAGTGCCTCAAGGGCCGTCGGGCTGTCTTATTTTCGGTGAGTGCTATGTCCGGGTCACTAGCAAGAGTGATGATTCCGTTGGGCCCGGGCATTTTGAGCTTCATGTACCCATAATGGGGTATATCTTGAAAAATTGTGAATGCCTCTCGCCCTAATAGAGCGTGGTATCCGCTGCTGAATGGGGCCACTTGGAATGTTACCTCCTTGGACCTGTAATTATCCGGCGTGCCGAACACCACATCCAGTGTGATTTTTCCTGTACAACATGCTTCCCGACTGGGGATTATTCCTCTAAAGGTTGTGCTGCTTCGCTCAATGCGGCTCCAGTCTATTTCCATTTTTCGAAGGGTTTCCCCATAAATGAGGTTCAATCCGCTGCCACCGTCCATGAGTACCTTGGTAAGGTGAAAGCCGTCCACTATCGGACTAAGGACCAATGCGGCTGGTGCTCGGGTTGTTCGGAATTTAGGTTCGTCACTGGCATTAAAGGTAATAGCCGTGTCACTCCATGGGTTTATTGTTGCTACTTGGTAGACTTCGACAAGGCTACGGAGTGTTCGTTTCCGCATATTATTTGATGCGAAAGTCTCGAAGATTGTTAATACCGTACTGGTATCCCTGGGCTGGTGCTCTAGAGCTAGAAGCTCTTCGCCACTTTTGGCCACCTGCCGTAGTATCCAACATGCTCTAAGGCTATGAGTTGGAGTGGCGCCCTCTGTACTATGAATTTTACAGGTCCATTGAGCCATCCCTCCAAAGACGGTTCCATGCCCTATAGAGGTTTTTGCTTTTCGTATTTAACCCGGTGCTGGCGATGATGCACCCTTTTATTTCGGACTGGGGTTGTATTCAAGGCCGGATTGTCCCAAAATCTTGCTTCGATTTTCCAGGCGCTCTCCATCGCACAATACTTTCGTACTATGGACGCCAAGTCGGCAAAGCGTGTAATGTCACGGTGAATTATAGAGTTGAGGATCCCGTTGTCCGTGCAATTATTGCAGAAGAATGAGATTGCGTCCTCCTCGCGGCAGTCCTTTATCCTGTCCATAACCAGGAGGAATATGGCCCAGTAATGGTGAAGTATTTCTGCGGGCTCTTGCCGAATTTGAGATAGGTCGCTTATGTTTGGGTGGGCGGGTGGAATTAAATCCGAACCTCGCTTTGATCTGAGACTTAAGGGCCAAGGAGCTTCGAACTTGGAAGCTTGGATTCTTGGATGTTGTCCAATGAATCTAGCCCGCTGCCTGACTTTAGGTTCGGGGCTTGAGTGACGTCCTCTCCTCCGCGGAATCCGGCATGGAGGGATCGAATCGGACGTAGCTAGTCCTTAAGATAGAAGAAGGGTCGCCGTATTGTTCCTCTACCACAGCAACATGGTGGGTAACACGGGAGAGTTAATCTCTCTCGATCGGGTTTAGGCCCAATCTGATCATAGTCTCAGAAGCGACTCCTGAGCGGCGATGCGATCCAAGAGCTCGTTTCAGAAGAGAGCTCCATCGGATCTAACTGCTCGGCGAGTTCCGAGTTAACGTGAAGATTGCTTTCGATGACCCGAGAAGTCATCGTCGGTGGCAAGGCGCCGAACAGCGGTCATAAGAAAACCGCTTAGCGGAGAGTTTGGCCGAAAGCCAAAGCTTCTTTAGCAACAGATGTCGTCTTTAAAGACGGGATGAGGCATCCTTCCCGACGGCGACGACGACGAGGAACTCTCAATGAAAGCACCAATGTCGGTGTCAAAAGCGGCGGATCTCGGGTAGGGGTCCCGAACTGTGCGTCTAGGCGGACGATAACAGAGACAAGGGACACGATGTTTTTACCAGGTTCGGGCCCTCTCGATGGAGGTAAAACCCTACTCTTGCTTGATTAATATTGATGATATGGGTAGTACAAGAGTAGATCTACCACGAGATCAGAGAGGCTAAACCCTAGAAGCTAGCCTATGGTATGATTGTTGTTCGTCCTACGGACTAAAACCCTCCGGTTTATATAGGCACCGAAGAGGGTTAGGGTTACACAGAGTCGGTTACAATGGTAGGAGATCTACATATCCGTATTGCCAACCTTGCCTTCCACGCCAAGGAAAGTCCCATCCGGACACGGGACGAAGTCTTCAATCTTGTATCTTCATAGTCCAGGAGTCCAGCCAAAGGTCATAGTCCGGCTATCCGGACACCCCCTCATCCAGGACTCCCTCACACACATTTAGTTTTCTGCACCGTATGTGATAGTGTCTTACATCACACACGCTTTTCAAATGGCAATTATGTGCATGCTTGCACACGTTTCCTCTCTGTGAACCGTCTCGGATTATGGTGTATATCGCAAACGTTTGTGTTTTACCAATCGTGTGTGCCGTAATGACCTGCACAACGTAATTTCGCCCTAATTTAATTGCTGCTATTTAAAATTGTACCTAATTTAAACTTGAAAGTAGGCTGTAGCTTTATTCATATCCATCAGGTTCAAACAACCAATGCGATATTCGATTCACAGGTACGTGATACGTCTCCAAAGTATCAAATATTTTATTGTTCCATGCTATTATATTATCTGTTTTGGATGTTTAATGGGCTTTAATCTGCTCTTTTATATTATTTTTGGGACTAACCTATTAACCAAAGGCCCAGTGCAAATTGTTGTTTCTTTTCCTATTTCAGTGTTTCGCAGAAAAGGAATATCAAACGGAATCCAAACGGAGCGAAACCTTCGCGAGGATCTTTCTTGGAACAAACGCAACCCAGGAGACTTGGAGTGGAAGTCAAGGAAGCAACGAGGCGGCCAAGAGGCAGGAGGGCGCGCCCAGGGGGTAGGCGCGCCCCCACCCTCGTGGGCCCCTCGTAGCTCCACCGACCTACTTCTTTCGCCTATATATACTCTTATACCCTGAAAACATCCAGGGGAGCCACGAAACCACTTTTCCACCGACGCAACCTTCTGTACCCGTGAGATCCCATCTTGGGGCCTTTTCCGGCGATCTGCCGGAGGGGGATTCGATCACGGAGGGCTCCTACATCAACACCATAGCCTCTCCAATGATGTGTGAGTAGTTTACCACAGACCTTCGGGTCCATAGTTATTAGCTAGATGGCTTCTTCTCACTCTTTGGTTCTCAATACAAAGTTCTCCTCGATTTTCTTGGAGATTTATTGGATGTAATACTTTTTGCGGTGTGTTTGCCGAGATTCTATGAATTGTGGGTTTATGATCAAGATTATCTATGAACAATATTTGTTTTTTCTCTGAATTCTTATATGAACGATTTAATATCTTTGCAAATCTCTTCGAATTATTGGTTTAGTTGGCCTACTAGATTGATCTTTCTTGCAATGGGAGAAGTGCTTAGCTTTGGGTTCAATCTTGCAATGCTCGGTCCCAGTGACAGAAAGGGAAACGACACGTATTGTATTGTTGCCATCGAGGATAAAAATATGGGGTTTATATCATATTTCTTGAGTTTATCCCTCTACATCATGTCATCTTGCCTAATGCGTTACTCTGTTCTTATGAACTTAATACTCTAGATGCATGCTCGATAGCGGTCGATGTGTGGAGTAGTAGTAGTAGATGCAAAATCGTTTCGGTCTACTTGTCACGGACGTTATGCCTATGTTCATGATCATGCCTAGATATTCTCATAACTATGCGCTTTTCTATCAATTGCTCGGCAGTAATTTGTTCACCCACCGTAATTTATGCTATCTTGAGAGAAGCCACTAGTGAAACCTATGGCCCCCGGGTCTACTTTACATCATATAAGTTTCCGATCTACAATTCTAGTTTACTATTTATTTTGCAATCTTTACTTTTCCGATCTATACAAAAAAATACCAAAAATATGTATCGCGTTGGTTGCAAGGTTATTGATTGTTTGTGTAGGTACTAGGCGATTTACGCATAGTCTCCTACTTGATTGATACCTTGGTTCTCAAAAACTGAGGGAAAGACTTACGCTACTTTGCTGCATCACCCTTTCCTCTTCAAGGGAAAACCAACGCATGCTCAAGAGGTAGCAAGAAGGATTTCTGGAGCCGTTGCCGGGGAGATCTACGCCAAGTCAAGACATACCAAGTACCCATCACAAACTCTTATCCCTCGCATTACATTATTTGCCATTTGCCTCTCGTTTTCCTCTCCCCCACTTCACCTTTGCCGTTTTATTCGCCCTCTTTCGTTCGCCTCTTTTCGCTTGCTTCTTGTTTGCTTGTGTGTTGGATTGATTGTTTGTCACGATGGCTCAAGATAATACTAAATGGTGTGACTTTTCCAATACCAACAATAATGATTTTATTAGCACTCCAATTGCTCCTACTACCGATGCTAAATCTTGTGAAATCAATACCGCTTTGTTGAATCTTGTTATGAAAGATCAGTTTTCTGGCCTTCCTAGTGAAGATGCCGCTACCCAATTGAACAACTTCGTTGATTTGTGTGATATGCAAAAGAAGAAAGATGTGGATAATAATATTGTTAAATTGAAGCTATTTCTGTTTTCGCTTAGAGATCGTGCTAAAACTTGGTTCTCTTCTTTGCCTAAAAATAGTATTGATTCATGGAATAAGTGCAAAGATACTTTTATCTCTAAGTATTTTCCTCCCGCTAAGATCATCTCTCTTAGAAATGATACTATGAATTTTAAGCAAATTGATCATGAGCATGTTGCACAAGTTTGGGAGAGGATGAAATTAATGATACGTAATTGCCCTACACATGGTTTGAATTTATGGATGATTATACAAATTTTTTATGCCGGATTGAATTTTGCGTCTAGAAATCTTTTAGATTCGGCCGTGGGAGGAACTTTTATGGAAATTACTTTAGGAGAAGCTACTAAACTTCTAGATAATATTATGGTCAATTATTCGCAATGGCACACCAAAAGATCCACTAGTAAAAAGGTTCATGCGATTGAAGGGATTAATGTTTTGAGTGGAAAAATGGATGAACTTATGAAATTGTTTTCTAATAAGGGTGCTTCTTCTCATCCTAATTATATGCCTTTGTCCACTTTTATTGAGAATAATAATGAATCTATGGATGTGAATTTTATTTGTAGGAACAATTTCGGTAATAACGCTTATAGAGGTAACTTTAATTCTAGGACGTTCCCTAGTAATTCCTCTAATAATTATGGTAATTCCTACAACAAATCTTATGGAAATTTTAATAAGATGCCCTCTGATTTTGAGACAAGTGTTAAAGAATTTATGATTTCGCAAAAGAATTTCAATGCTTTGCTTGAAGAAAAATTGCCTAAGATTGATGAGTTGGCTAGGAACATGGATATAATTTCTCTTGATGTTGATTCTTTGAAACTTAGATCTATTCCACCTAAGCATGATATCAATGAATCTCTCAAATCCATGAGAATTTCCATTGATGAGTGCAAAGAAAGAACCGCTAGGATGCGTGCTAAAAAGGATTGCTTTGTGAAAGCATGTTCTTCTAGTTTTCATGATAATAATGATGACGATGTAAAAGTGATTGATGTGTCTCCCATGAAATATTTGTTTTCCAATATGAATCTTGATAAAGATGGGACTGGAGATGAGTCAACTTTAGTTAAAAGGCGTCCCAATGATTCAGAGTTTTTAGATCTTGATGCAAAAATTGGTAAAAGTGGGATTGAAGAGGTCAAAACTTTACATAGCAATGAACCCACTATTTTGGATTTCAAGGAATTTAATTATGATAATTGTTCTTTGATAGATTTTATTTCCTTGTTGCAATCCGTATTAAATTCTCCTCATTCTTATGATCAAAATAAAGCTTTTACCAAACATATCGTTGATGCTTTAATGCAATCTTATGAAGAAAAACTTGAATTAGAAGTTTATATCCCTATAAAACTTTATGATGAGTGGGAACCTACTATTAAAATTAAAATTAAAATTAAAAATCATGAATGCTATGCTTTATGTGATTTGGGTGCTAGTGTTTCCATGATTTCAAAAACTTTGTGTGATGTGCTAGGTTTCTGTGAACTTGATGATTGTTCTTTAAATTTGCATCTCGCGGATTCCACCATTAAGAAACCTATGGGAATAATTAATGATGTTCTTATTGTTGCAAATAGGAATTATGTGCCCATAGATTTCATTGTTCTTGATATAGATTGCAATCCTACATGTCCTATTATTCTTGGTAGACCTTTCCTTAGAACGATTGGTGCAATTATTGATATGAAAGAAGGAAATATTATATTCCAATTTGCATTAAGGAAAGGCATGGAGCACTTTCCTAGGAACAAAATTAAATTATCTTATAAATCTATTATGAGAGCCATTTATGGATCGCATACCAAAGATGACAATACCTAGATCTATTCTTGTTTTTATGCCTAGCTAGGGGCGTTAAACTAGCGCTTGTTGGGAGGCAACCCAATTTTTTTGTTCCCTTTTTTTGTTTCTGTTTAGTAATAAATAATTCATCTAGCCTCTGTTTGGATGTGGTTTTATGTTTTAATTAGTGTTTGTTCCAAGTAGAACCGTTGGGAAGACTTGGGTGAAGTCTTTTTGATCTTGCTGTAAAAAACAGAAACTTTAGCGCTCATGAGATTAGCTGCAATTTTTTAGTGGAGATTGCTTTTAGGTTGATTATTTTTGCAGATGATTAATAGATAAATTCCTCACGTCCACCAATTTATTTCAGAATTTTTGGAGTTACAAAAGTATACTTTTGATACAGATTACTACAGACTGTTCAGTTTTTGATAGATTCTATTTTTCGCGTGTTGTTTGCTTATTTTGATGAATCTATGGCTAGTATCGGGGGGGGGGGGGTATGAACCATACATAAGTTGGACTACAGTAGGTTTAACACTAACATACATAAATAATGAGTTCATTATAGTACCTTAAAGTGGTGGTTTGCTTTCTTATACTAACGGAGCTCATGAGTTTTTCTGTTTAAGTTTTGTGTTGTGAAGTTTTCAAGTTTTTGGGTAAAGATTTGATGGATTTTGGAATAAGGAGTGGCAAGAGCATAAGATTGGGGATGCCCAAGGCACCCCAAGGTAAAATTCAAGGACAACCAAAAGCCTAAGCTTGGGGATGACCCGGAAGGCATCCCCTCTTTCGTCTTCGTCTATCGGTAACTTTACTTGAGGCTATATTTTTATTCACCACATGATATGTGTTTTGCTTGGAGCGTCTTGTATGAATTGAGTATTTGCTTTTTAGTTTACCACAATCATCCTTGCTGTACACACCTTTTGGGAGAGACACACATGAATCGGAATTTATTAGAATACTCTATGTGCTTCACTTATATCTTTTGAGCTAGATAATTTTGCTCTAGTGCTTCACTTATACCTTTTTAGAGTGCGGTGGTGGTTTTATTTTATAGAAATTATTGATCCCTCATGCTTCACTTATATTATTTTGAGATTCTTTTAGAACAGCATGGTAATTTTCTTTGTCTATAAAATTAGTCCTAATATGATAGGCATCCAAGATGGGTATAATAAAAACTTCCATATAGAGTGCATTGAATACTTTGTGAAGTTTGATACTTGATGATTGTTTTGAGATATGTAGATGGTAATATTAGAGCCATGCTAGTTGAGTAACTGTGGAATTGAGAAATACTTGTGTTGAGGTTTGCAAGTCCCGCAGCATGCACATATGAGGTGTTTCTTTGATTGTCTTCCTTATGAGTGGCGGTCGGGGACGAGAGATGGTCTTTTCCTACCAATCTATCCCCCTAGGAGCATGCGCGTAGTGCTTGGTTTCGATGAATTGTAGATTTTTGCAATAAGTATGTGAGTTCATTATGACTAATGTTGAGTCCATGGATTATACGCACTCTCACCCTTCCATCATTGCTAGCCTCTTTGGTACCGTGCATTGCCCTTTCTCACCTCGAGAGTTAGTGCAAACTTCGCCGGTGCATCCAAACCACGTGATACGATACGCTCTATCACACATTAACCTCATTATATCTTCCTCAAAACAGCCACCATACCTACCTATTATGGCATTTCCATAGACATTCCGAGATATATTGCCATGCAACTTTCCACCATTCCGTTTATTATGACACGCTTCATCATTGTCATATTGCCTTGCATGATCATGTAGTTGGCATCGTATTTGTGGCAAGGCCACCATGCATAGTTTTTCATACATGTCACTCTCAATTCATTGCCTATCCCGGTACACCGCCGGAGGCACTCATATAGAGTCATATTTTGTTCTAGTATCGAGTTGTAAATAAATAGAAGTGTGGTGATCATCATTATTAGAGCATTGTCCCGTGTGAGGAAAAAAAAGAGAAAGGCCAAATAAAAAAAGATAGGCCAAAAAAATGAGAGAAAAAGAGAGAAGGGACAATGCTACTATCCTTTTTCCACACTTGTGCTTCAAAGTAGCACCATGATCTTCATGATAGAGAGTTTCGTATATTGTCACTTTCATATACTAGTGGGAATTTTTCATTATAGAACGTGGCTTGTATATTCAAACAATGGGCTTCCTCAAATGCCCTAGGTCGAGCAAGCAAGTTGGATGCACACCCACTTAGTTTCTGTTGTTGAGCTTTCATACATTTATAGCTCTAGTGCATCCGTTGCATGGCAATCCCTACTCCTCGCATTGACATCAATTGATGGGCATCCCCATAGCCCGTTGATTAGCCGCGTCGATGTGAGACTTTATCCCTTTTTGTCTTCTCCACACAACCTCCATCATCATATTCTATTCCACCATAGTACTATATCCATGGCTCGCGCTCATGTATTGCGCGAAAGTTGAAAAAGTTTGAGAATACTAAAGTATGAAACAATTGCTTAGCTTGTCATCTGGGTTGTGCATGATGAGAGCATTTTGTGTGACGAAAATGAAGCATGGACAAACTATATGATTTTGTAGGGAAAAGCTTTCTTTGGCTATGATATTTTGAGATGACATAATTGCTTAGTTAGTATGCTTGAAGTTTATTATTTTTATGTCAATATTAAACTTTTGTCTTGAATCTTTCGGATCTGAACATTCATTCCACAATAAAGAAAATTACATTGAAAATTATGTTAGGTAGAATTCCACATCAAAAATTCTTTTTTTATCATTTACATACTCGAGGACGAGCATGAATTAAGCTTGGGGATGCTTGATACGTCTCCAACGTATCTATAATTTTTATTGTTCCATGCTATTATATTATCTATTTTGGATGTTTAATGGGCTTTAATATGCTCTTTTATATTATTTTTGGGACTAACCTATTAACCGAAGGCCCAGTGCAAATTGTTGTTTTTTGCCTATTCCAGTGTTTCGCAGAAAAGGAATATCAAACGGAATCCAAGCGGAACGAAACCTTCGCGAGGATCTTTCTTGGAACAAATGCAACCCAGGAGACTTGGAGTGAAAGTCAAGGAAGCAACGAGGCGGCCACGAGGCAGGAGGGCGCGCCCGGGGAGTAGGCGCTCCCCCACCCTCGTGGGCCCCTTGTAGCTCCACCGACCTACTTCTTTCGCCTATATATACTCTTATACCCTGAAAACATCCAGGGGAGCCACGAAACCACTTTTCCAATGCCGCAACCTTCTGTACCCGTGAGATCCCATCTTGGGGCCTTTTTCGGTGATCTGCCGGAGGGGGATTCGATCACGGAGGGCTTCTACATCAGCACCATAGCCTCTCCGATGATGTATGAGTAGTTTACCACAGACCTTCGGGTCCATAATGATTAGCTAGATGGCTTCTTCTCTCTCTTTGGTTGTCAATACAAAGTTCTCCTCGATTTTCTTGGAGATCTATTCGATGTAATACTTTTTGCGGTGTGTTTGCCGAGATCCGATGAATTGTGGGTTTATGATCAAGATTATCTATGAACAATATTTGGTTCTTCTCTGAATTCTTATATGCATGATTTAATATCTTTGCAAGTCTCTTCGAATTATCGGTTTAGTTTGGCCTACTAGATTGATCTTTCTTGCAATGGGAGAAGTGCTTAGCTTTGGGTTCAATCTTGCGGTGCTCGATCCCAGTGATAGAAAGGGAAATGGCACGTATTGTATTGTTGCCATCGAGGATAAAAAGATGGGGTTTATATCATATTGCTTGAGTTTATCCCTCTACATCATGTCATCTTGCCTAATGTGTTACTCTGTTCTTATGAACTTAATACTCTAGATGCATGCTGGATAGCGGTCGATGTGTGGAGTAATAGTAGTAGATGCAGAATCGTTTTGGTCTACTTGTCACGGACGTGATGCCTATGTTCATGATCATGCGTAGATATTCTCATAACTATGCGCTTTTCTATCAATTGCTTGGCAGTAATTTGTTCACCCACCGTAATATATGCTATCTTGAGAGAAGCCACTAGTGAAACCTATGGCCCCCGGGTCTACTTTACATCATATAAGTTTCCGATCTACAATTCTAGTTTACTATTTATTTTGCAATCTTTACTTTTCCAATCTATACAACAAAAATACCAAAAATATTTATCTTATTATCTTTATCAGATCTCACTTTTGCAAGTGGCCGTGAAAGGATTGACAACCCCGTTATCGCGCTGGTTGCAAGGTTCTTGATTGTTGGTGCAGGTACTAGGCGATTTGTGTGTAGTCTCCTACTAGATTGATACCTTGGTTCTCAAAAACTGAGGGAAATACTTACGCTACTTTGCTGCATCACCCTTTCATCTTCAAGGGAAAACCAACGCATGCTCAAGAGGTAGCAGTACATATGTTTAAGAATTACATAAGCACCAAATAAAGAATGATATACCAGGGTTCTATACTTGTACTATTATAGATGATAAAGAAATAGGCGATAGACATTCCAGTTGCTGAGCAAGGTGAAGTGGAATGGCCCTATTGTGCTCTCCTGGGTGCACAAGGCATGCAGGACTCTAGTCCAACCCCTTGTGATGGTCGGCCGCCAATCATGTAGTTTGAGAGGTAATCTTGAGTAAAATGCTTCAGGATCCACTTCAAAAGAAAAATGGTTTAGATACTGTCATCTAACACAACTCATTACGGGCAGTAAAAAGAAGGCTACAGGGTTCTTACTTACCATCCCGCAGTTCACTATTGTCTTGCATAAAGTGTAAACAAATAGTTCGATTGACATCTTTTGACCCATTTTAATAACAATTTTTATCAGTTTCCTCACTTGATGCTGGTTCATGAATATCTCATTGCCCCATACACGAAAGGGTCAAGTGTGGATCTTTGGCAATGATATATGTACCTAAAAGCACCAAGTTAATATTAGAAGCTAAACAACAATTGAAAAATGATGTAGTACAACACTCCATCCATCCCATTATATAAGATTTTATTACATGTATTTATAGACATCATCAGAACATTAAGGTAACACTCTTCCTTGTTGCTATGTAGCCTGGGATTGCATATTTAGTCATTCAGTACAATGCATGTTGCTAAACAACAATTGAAAAACGAAAAGGCATGTTAACTGCAATATCCTTAATAGCAACCAAATATCGTAATTCATAGTGGTATTGTTGAAACTGTTATTGATGAAATTGAATTGCACGGCAAATAGTTGCACATATAGAGCATCACATTGCGAAGAACTGAAATAAACAAGTCATAAGGACATCTCTAGGCGATCCTTAAAAAGTTAAAGGACTAAAACCCCTTGTGGATATATATACTCCAGCAATTTTTGGCCTTTTCTAGTCGATCCCCTAAATTTAAGGTTGTAAACTTCAATAAGATCAAGTTCAAAGCAGGTTCAACCGAAAGTAGCATGCATTCAAACATAAAGATAGATAGTTTTGCATAACTGAACATAAAACATAAATTTAAACTAAGCTAAACTACTTTCGGTCGAAGTAGAGGTCGAGCCAATCCTTCCTTGTCATGTACGGTGTGCCGTGAGCCGGGTCCGGGCCAGTACCGTCATCGAGGTCGTTGGGGAAGGCACTCTTCCACTCATCGATGTCGATCTCCTCGTCCTCGGGGCCCACCTCGTCGTCCTCCGTGCCGCCGTCGCCGCCGCCTTCGACCTCGTCATCAGAGGAGAGCGCGATAAGCTCGCCGCCCTCCGCGCCACCGTCCTCTCCGCCTTCGACCTCTTCATCAGAGGAGAGCGCGATAACCTCGCTGCCCTCCGCGCCGGCAAAGATCACCCGCTCCGCCTCCACGAGCTCCGGGTGCTGCCGGCGGAGCTCTTGAATGTAGGCCTCGTCGGCGGCCTCGGCCTCGAGGCGGTCCCACGCCTCGCGGTCCTTCCACGCCATAGCTGAGCTCGCCACCCCTGGCTCCGGCGGAATGAGGTGGACCGGACGTGTGCCGGATGGGAAATTGAGCCTAGTCGCCGCGCCATGGTAGCGGACCTGCCAGCGGTCGTACTCCATGGCCGCGAGCTCGGCCGTGTGGAAGCTACCGAGCCACCAGCGAGTGTGGGTCTCTCGATCTGTAATCTCGGCGACCCATGTCCCCCACCACCGCTGTCGGACCCCAAGGTAGGACTTCCTCGGCTGTCAGGTCCGAGGGAGGACGGGGAAGTCCTCGAAATGGCGTAGGGGCACGGCGGCGGGTGGATCGGGGGACCGACGGCGGCGAATTGGGGCTGCGGAGGACAACTGGGACACCTTGCCGGCCACCTCGCCGGCGTCGGGCGAAAAGGCCACGATAAACCTCTTTTTGGCCGTTGGCTCCTCGAGCTCCCCGGCACACGGGTAGAGGTTGAGGATGGAGGCGCCGGCGATGGCGGCAACCTACCAATGGTTCCGAGGGTTGTGTATGTCTGTGTGAGCGAAGGTTTTGGGGTGTGTGTGGAGGGGGGGGGGCAAGGTTGTGTTTGAGGAAATACCGCGGCAAATGAAAATTTTACAAGGCGGGAGTAACAAGGCGGGGCTACTAAAAATTTGGATCAAGGGTGAGCAGATATTTTTGAGATTACGAGGGATGCAGAGGCGGGAGTAAAATGCCGGGGCTACTGAAAATTTGAATGAAGGGACTGAAGCAGAGCGGGAGTAAAAGACATCGCACACGGTCCGCACATACTAATCGTGTGCTATCAAACATTATAACCTTCTAGGCGGTAGATATTTTCGAGATTGCTGATGCAGAGGCGGGAGTTTTTGGGGAGTGAGCTAGTGTGCTTGACACGCCGGTTGTGGACTGTAGCCGACGCACCTTCTCGCGTAAGCCATAGGCGTACTATACACCGGCGGTGCTCCAAGATATTTTGTACTACATCTCACACGGTTGGTGATAATAAACTGTGTGGGGTCTACTTGATTTGAATTAGAAAATGGGGTCACAGCGGCAATGGACGCTGTTTGAATTGCTAGACCTTTTATCTGCAGTGAACATGCAACTATATGTGTGTCGTAAAATAATTGGAATTATTCAGCATTCGTTTGGACATTTTATACATTAAACTGCTTTTCTAGCCATTTCACGTGCACAATTCAAAATTAAACTACATGCACATGCTCCGGTGAATACAAATTGGTTGAAAAATCAAATCTTTATCCTTTAGTGCATGCTTAGGTCCCATGCAAGAAATGGGAATGAATTTTTTGGGGTTCGTTTGGCCTTTTTTATACATTAACTGGGTTTTTCTAGGCATTTTATGTGCATAATTCAAATTTGAACTACAAGCACATGCTCCAATGCACCAAAGTTGGTTGAAAAATCACATGTGTGTCCTTGGGTGAATTTCTAGGTCCCATGCAAGAGATGGGAATGAATTTCAAACACCAGGGCACTGTTGATTGCCGGCAAAACGTTGATATACCTGGTTGTTAAATTCTAGTAAATCCAAAACTCGTCTAAAATTCATGAAACTAGGCATGCTATCATGGAGCGGCATCAACATGCCGTGGTGAAAATTTGTCCCATTTGGGCCGGGTTTGGGGTATAAGCTTCTCACAAACCAGAGCTTCTCACAACAAGCATGATGATTTCGGTAGGGAACGTACCATCTGTGGGGACGGGACGATATCCGTTGCCTCTTATTGCTTTCAAAAAATTTCTAGTGTCAACATAGAACAACATGAGTGTTGTCTTTAATCTTGGAATTTTTCGGGGTTCGTTTGGCCTCTTTTATACATTAACTGGGTTTTCTAGGCATTTTATGTGCATAATTCAAATTTGAACTACAAGCACATGCTCCAATGCACCAAAGTTGGTTGAAAAATCACATGTGTGTCCTTGGGTGAATATCTAGGTCCCATGCAAGAGATGGGAATGAAATTCAAACACCAGGGCACTGTTGATTGCCGGCAAAACGTTGAGATGCCTGGTTTTTAAATTCTAGTAAATACAAAACTCATCTGAAATTCATGAAATTTGGCATGCTATCGTTGAGCGGCATCAACATGCCGTGGTAAAAAAATGTCTCATTTGGGGCAGGTTCGGGTATAAGCTTCTCACAAACCAGAGCATCTCACAACAAGCATGATGGTTTCGATAGGGAACGTCCCACCTTTGGGGACGAAACAATATCCATTGCCTCTTATTGCTTTCAAAAAATTTCTAGTGTCGACATAGAACAACAGGAGTGTTGTGTCAATTTTTGTGATTTTTCGGGGTTCGTTTGGGCATTTTAATGCATTAACTGGGTTTTCTAGGCATTTTATGTGCATAATTCAAATTTGAACTACATGCACATGCTCCAATGCACTAAAGTTGGTTGAAAAATCTAATCTGTGTCCTTCGGTGAATTTCTAGGTCCCATGCAAGAGATGAGAATGAAATTCAAACACCAGGGCACTGTTGATTGCCGGCAAAATGTTGAGATGCCTGGTTTTTAAATTCTAGTAAATCCAAAACTTGTCTGAAATTCATGAAACTTGGCATGCTATCATGGAGCAGCATCAACATGCCACGGTTAAAAAATTGTCCCATTCAGGGCAGGTTCGGATATATGCTTCTCACAAACCAGAGCTTCTCACAACAAGCATGATGGTTCCGGTAGGGAACATCCCATCTTTGGGGATGAAAAGATATTGTCGGATTTCGGGTTCCGGCAGACCCTTGAGGTTCGAACACTGGGGTGCATGCGGAATCTCGCCCTCTACCTACCTGCACCCCGCCGCCTCGCTAGGATCTAAACTACGAAAGGAACAGCACAAGAGACACAGGGTTTATACTAGTTCGGGCCACCATTGTGGTGTAATACCCTACTCTAGTTTGTTGTGTGGTGGATTGCCTCTTGGGATGATGGCGATGAACAATACAAGGAAGAACAGCCTCGTGAAGGTCTGTTCTTGGCTGGTGCGATGAACTGCTAGGGGGAGTTTAGTCGCCTCTCTCTATCTCTCTCGTTTGTTCTCTTGCTATCTTTTTTCATGTCCCTACCCTGTGGGTGGCTAGTCCTATTTATAGGCAGAGGCCCTGGGCCTCTTCCCAAATATTGAGCGGGAAGGGCGCCAACAATTGGCCATTTGAAGGGAACATCTGGTACACTTATCCCGACTAAAGTCGGTCCTTGCTCGTCAAAGGCTCGTGATGACGCCGGCTTGGGCTCCACAATGACTTCCTTCCTGCCGTTGGACTGGTCTTGGTCTTGTAGCACCAAATGGGCGCCTTTGCTTGATGCTCTCGCTGCGCTTGCTCCCTTTGCACCAAAGAGGAAAGGAGGACATCGCTGGGCTGGCGCCACCGGGCGCCCTTGGTCGTCATGGCTTGCGTCATGGGCACCTCGTGAGGTACCCGCCTTGATCTCTCCGCCTCCTCATGAGCCAGCTGATGAGGCCGTGCTCGAGAAGCTCCTCGTCGTCCGCCCGCGATGCTTGGCCCCTCGCGAGGATCTTAAGCTTGTGTTGATGAAGATGGGCGTGATGGCCCCCCCTTTGAGCCACGCCGCAGGCCGCAGGCAGGCAAGTCTGGGGACCCCCGTTCCCAGAACGCCGACAAGAGCCCCCGGCCCAAGGCGTGCGGACTTGGCCGAGCGAGATGCGAAGGGCAAGTCTGCGGCGCCCTTGAGCCCTAACAGCCTGCGGCCTTGGGCTCCGCGTGGCGGTTGATTGGACGTGGGTGCTTCCACTTCCCCACGACACCTCGGCAACTGCACGAATTGACAAGTCCCTGCATGCAAAGCGGGTCAAGATTACTGCGATCGTGGAGGTCGGCGGTTGGCATCCTCGGCTTTAAACGCAACGGCGATGGCGCTCCTCTGCCCACTTCGCTTGCTTCTTCTTCTTCCGGTTCTTGCTCCGTCTTGCTACAATGGCTCCGATCCGCGGTTCTCCGCGCGAGAGAAGGGAAAGGCTCCTCGAGAGGGTCTGACCGCTCCGCCAAGAAACGGCTAACCCTTTGCCATCGGGACGAGGTGCCCACCAGTGGTGCCGAGGCCACAGGCGGCGGCCACCACTGGGGTTCCCGCTTCCCTTGTACGCCCAGATCGAAGGCTCTGAAGGGGTTGATGCCGAACGCCACGGGTGACGCCGCCGTCGGCGCCGGTGGGTCACGAAGGTGAGCGTCGTTCCTCCTGGAGTTCACGCCGAGGGTTCCTCCCAGGAGTTCGTACTCCATGCCGCCATGCCTCCTCGGTCTTGGATTCGCCTTCCTCCCTTCTTCGCCTCCACAATTCCATGGGGAGGACCCCTGGAGCTCTGGCTGCAGCACGCCGGCTGCGGCACCCTCGCAACCGGGGCAGAGGTTGAGGTCGTTGCCCCGGGCGAGGTCTTCATGACTCGAGGCTGGGGTGAGATCGCCCGGGTCTGCAGGACAAGGGGCGATATCACGATCCACCTGGAGTACGACGGCGCTTCGGTCATGCTCTTCAAGGTCTTCGATGCGGAAGGGCGACGGCTGGAGTGCTGCCCCTGGAGAGGTGTTCGAGGCCCTGCCGTGGCGAGGGCAGGCCCGCTGGCCGCTCTCTCGGCAGCTCCTCAGGCGGTGGAGGCGTCGGAGGATCCAGCGATTCCGCCGAGCTCTTCGCGACTCCGGAGACGAGCGACGAGAGCTACGAGCCCCCGAGCCTGCGCCGCTCTCAGAGCAGGGCGGGCTCGGCAGGCCGTCGCCGCCCTGGTCTAGATGAGGTTGGCGCTGGTGCCCAACGGCCTGCTGTTGATGATGGCATCTTTCGCAGGGGCGCGTGTAGTTAGCGTTCTTTAGGATCTACTCCCTGTGAGGAATCAAAAGCGCGCCCCGTGGGGGCTTGTAAGGTGCCTGTGGCCCTGTTTGTTAATATGATCCTTGTTGTGAATCAGCGCGAGTTGCTCATCCCGCCTTAGCTCAGTTCTCCTTTCAACCTCGCGAGGGCTTGATGCTCTGCGCCGACAGTCCCAAACCAAGGCAAGCTTCAGCCGTCGCTGGTATGCCAGTCGCGATGCCGTGGTCAAGGCCAGAGGTGAGCGCCCACGGTCCGTAAGAGCCCCGAGTCGCGATGCTCGGGAGGTCCCCTTAGCGCCCAAGCAGCCATCGTTCGGTGAGAAAGGAGCGGCGTTGCTAACTTCGGGATTGCGTTTGGTGAGGGGCGGTGCCGTGTTAGTTAATGCTTCGGGGTGACTTATCTCGAGAATCGAGTCGCTTCTGGTGCGTTGCGGGTCCTTGCATCGGCGGCGAGGGTCGCTGGTGAGGTCCTCACGTGTCCCTCCCCTCTCGCCTTTGCTCCCCTTTTTGCTCTACGTCCTCGGGTCCCGGCCCTCGAGCGAGTCTCAGCCGTCGCTGGTATGCCAGGTCGCGATGCCGTGGGCAAGGCCAGAGGGTGAGGGCTGGAGAGCCAGTAGGAGCCCTGAGTCGCGATGCTCAGGCACCCCCCATTTAATGTGCAAGCGGTTCGCGCGGGTGAGAGTGAAAGAGACACCGTGGGGGCCTCGCCTGACGCTGCTCCTTGAAGAGATCCTGTGGGCTCATCACAGAAAGAACGAAAGTTCACCGTTACGACCGTCAGTCAGCCGTTGGTTGCCCCGGAAGGGTGACGAGGCACTGAAGGCTTGACGAGGTAGCGCTATGCGGGGCTGCCACGGCCAGAGCTCAGCCATTCAGGTTTGTCGGTGTTGCAGGGACGGACCCACGCGCAAGCGCCGTGCCGTTAGGGAGCAGCTCCATCAGTTGGTGTCAGTCGAGCGGGCAACTAGGTCAAGCATGTTAATCACGAAGGATCAAGTCCATTTAGATAAGCGCAAAGAAGACGAACATCGCTCGGTCGGACCCGAGCGACTTGGGGATGATGCAGCCCGAGGGGCGCCCCCAATAAGTTAAGCTAGGAACAGGAAGTAAAAGGGATACACGCGGCAGGGACGGACCCACGCGGCCTGGGAATAATGCAGCCCTGGGGGGCGCTCCCAGCTGGAAATGAAACTATAACGATGTCACCTGGTAGCGTTGAAGACGAAAGGGTGTTGATTAGCAGACTCGGTGGGCTGCGGGAGCCGATCCTCACGAGCCCTAAGGCTCAGGGGCCTCGGGAGGCTCCGGAGGAGCTGGTGGCTCCTCGTGGAACATCTCCATCTCCGCCAGGGCTGCGGAACGCCTGGCCTCTTGAGCCTCCAGGATGTCCCTCATGAGGCGCTGGTACGTGGCGGCTGCGTTCAGCGGGCCGTAAGGCATGCGAACGTAGCTGTGGGGTGGACCTTCGCAGTGCCCCACGCGAGAGGGCTAGAGGCGCTCCTGAGTGGCGGCTCGGTTGAGCCCTGGTATGTCGATGCAGACGCGCAGCCCACCATCCTCGCCTGGATGGGGAGCCACGACAGGTAAGCGGCGGCTGCCACTCATGACTCTTGACTCTTGCAGCTCCTGAACGATCTTGCTGACGAACTCCTGAGGGTTTGGCCCTCCTTGCCTTGCTCCTTCTTAAGGGAAACGTGCTTCGAAACACGCCTCCAGCGTGGCCGGTGGGGCCTTCACGGGGCTCTTGGAAGAGCTCAGCTTCTGTCGCCTTGTCCCCCCAGCCTGGGCTGAGGAGCGAGCCTTGTTCTCCTTCGTGCCGGTGCCCTTGGTCCATCATGTGGGGCACGTATTCTTCTGGGGCCGTCATCCCGAAGGCCGCGCCATAGTGCTCCGCGTGCCATGCGGTTCGCTTGGGCGCCCACACAGGGTGGTAGCGGCGGCCCATCGGGGCCGTGGGTCGCGACGAGTCCTTCTTCGCTAGCCGGGAGCGGAGGCAGCTGCTGCTGCTGCCCGGTCTTGATAACCACTGGCGTTGAGGTAGCCTTGGGCCCAGCGTCGTGTGGAGCCCAGCGCAGGCCGCCTGGACTGAGGTGGGAGCTGGGTGCGAAGGATGAGCCCCGAGGCGGCAAAGCCAGGAGCTCGCCACCGCTCTAGCGATGCGTCATGGCCACCTTCCATGAGCCTGCTGCTGCTGCAGAGCTCCGGGCCACCGTGGCGCGCCCTCGAGTTCACCTGCTCCCGGCGGGTGTATGGTGTCGCGGCCGCGGCGTGGTTGGAGGCCCTCGCTGCCGACCGCGCCTGCCGCAGCGTGAGAGTTGTCGAAGCCTGTCCGCGTCGTCCGCGGCCAGCAGCGCCCTGCGGACCGCGAGCTTCCTGGGGCATGGGGTCGCCCGAGGCGAGCGGCTCTGCGTGGGCGGGCCAAGCCGCCCAGGGACCAGGGTTTCCCGCCTGGTCGCCGGTCATGATGACGACGATGCGACGGGACACGAAGTGGCAGGAGGTGGATCCCGGCGCACCCCTACCTGGCGCGCCAAATGTCGGATTTCGGGTTCCGGCAGACCCTTGAGGTTCGAACACTGGGGTGCACGCGGAATCTCGCCCTCTACCTACCTGCACCCCGCCGCCTCGCTAGGATCTAAACTACGAAAGGAACAGCACAAGAGACACAGGGTTTATACTAGTTCGGGCCACCATTGTGGTGTAATACCCTACTCTAGTTTGTGGTGTGGTGGATTGCCTCTTGGGCTGATGGCGATGAACAATACAAGGAAGAACAGCCTCGTGAAGGTTTGTTCTTGGCTAGTGCGATGAACTGCTAGGGGGAGTTCAGTCGCCTCTCTCTATCTCTCTCGTTTGTTCTCTTGCTATCTTTTTTCATGTCCCTACCCTGTGGGTGGCTAGTCCTATTTATAGGCAGAGGCCCTGGGCCTCTTCCCAAATATTGAGCGGGAAGGGCGCCAACAATTGGCCATTTTGAAGGGGAACATCTGGTACACTTATCCTGACTAAAGTCGGTCCTCGCCTGTCAAAGGCTCTGGTGATGACGCCGGCTTGGGCTCCACAATGACTTCCTTCCTGCCGTTGGACTGGTCTTGGTCTTGTTGCACCAAAATGGACACCTTTGCTTGATGCTCTCGCCTGCGCTTGCTCCCTTTGCACCAAAGAGGAAAGGAGGACACTGCGTGGGATGGCGCCCGCCTGGCGCCCTTGGTCGTCATGGCTTGCGTCATGGGCACCTCGTGAGGTACCCCGCCTTGATCTCTCCGCCTCCTCGCGAGCCAGCCTGATGAGGCCGTGCACGAGAAGCTCCTGTCGTCCGCCCATGAGGCTTGGCCCCTCGGGAGGTCTTGAGCTTGTGTTGATGAAGATGGGCCGTGATGGGCCCCCCTTTGAGCCACCCGCAGGCCGCAGGCAGGCAAGTCTGGGGACCCCCGTTCCCAGAACGCCGACAGATATCCATTGCCTCTTATTGCTTTCAAAAAAATTCTCGTGTCAAGATAGAACAACAGGAGTATTGTGTCAATTTTTGGGATTTTTCGGGGTTCGTTTGCACATTTTAGTGCATTAACTGAGTTTTCAATGCATTTATGTGCATAATTCAAATTTAAACTACATGCACATGCTCCAATGCATATAAATTGGTTGAAAAATCAAATCTGTGTCCTTGGGTGCATGCTTAGGTCCCATGCATGAAATGGGAATGAATTTCAAACACCAGGCACCGTTGATTGCCGGCAAAACATTGAGATGCCTGGTTTTTAAATTCTAGTAAATCCAAAACTCGTTTGAAATTCATGAAACTTGGCATGCTATCATGGAATGGCACCCGACATGCTGTGGCATTTTTCGTGTCCATTTTGAGAGAAGGCGCACTCTAATAATGACAGCCAACAAAGGCATTATGAAAAAAATAGCTGCCACTTCAATATCTCAAACGTTTGTAGAATTCAAACTGTGTGTGTTCTGTTAACCATTCACGTGACGCCACGTGTCTTGGTTTTAATGGCTGTAGAAGGTGCCGTGCAGATAGCTGCGTGACCTTGACTGAACGGAGGCGTGCAAGCGCAGTCCGGTGCGCAGGCTGACCTAGAGGCGTGCAAGCTGTCCTCCAATCCGCAGGCTCACCAGGAAGCATGCAAGCTGTACGCTGCGCAGGCTCAGTGGGAAGAGTGCCCTTTGACTTCCATGGCCGCCTGCCTTCCTCTCTATTAATGGCGCCCAAGCCGCCGTTTAATTTGGGCGGCCTTACTGTTCGCCTCCCATTCCCCTCCCTCCCGCGGACCTCCACCAACGCCATGGCGCAGAACGATCATCTTCCACTAGTCTTCAAGTTTGGTGAATCGACTCGGAGCCGACGGAGATAGAAAATAAGGAGGAATGGGGCCTCATGGACATGGCCTAGAACGAGCTAGCCACGACGGTTGCTGCCCGCGCTCCCGTCCCAGCTCCCATCCCTGCACCCGCGCCAGCGACCATCCCCGTAGCATTGACGGCTGGTCGCCGAGCACTATCACAGAGCTGGAAGCCGCAGGCGTCAGAGAGGTCTCCGCGGACCCGCACGAGCTCGTGTACATGCCAGCGCCAGCGCCTGTGCCCGTGCGCGCCCCTCCACCCACCTTGGCGCCGACCCCCGTGCGTTTGGCTGTACCCGCCGCGTCTGTGCCCGTGCGCACGCCCCCTCAGCGGCATAGGACGCTGGCGTCGACCGCTACCTCTCAGCGGCTCCAGTTGCCGTCCTCCCGCGCCCCGCTCGTCGATCGTGCGACGACATGATGTTTGATTTACAAGTGAAAAATATTTTGTGCTGCCTTGAAGACTTCAACAACGGCGTCCCGGAGGACCACAACAACAACATCGATGCGGCACGCCGCCTCCGCTGCCGCTGGAAATAGATATTTTGGGGTTTAATACTGTATCTCGAATTCTCGATCATATGAATATAAGTTTGCAGTGTGACTGAATGAAAGATATGGTTTGAACGAACTTGCATTTTTCTCTCTTAATGTACAGACTTATCAAACATTTTTCTTTTGAAAAAACTTCAATGGTTTTTAAATATAAAACACTCATCGTAAATGTTTTAGTTAGAACACCCGGATGCAAACCGACAACTTCCCCAGGAAGCCAAGGGAAAATGTGCCGAGCAGGATTTCTGCATCCCTTCAACGCAAACGGTTGTTTTGCATGACCCGTGTGCAACCACGTACAAACAATTGGGTAAGATTTGCATATCTGTCATTTTGGGTATGTTGCCATTTATCAAACTGGAAAGATTGACATTTGTTTGTCTAGTAACATTGCCATTTTTCCACCTTGTAACACTGCGATTTGTCAAGATATGCAGCTAAAAATCACTAGCACTATCTATTTTTTGCAACTAAAATCACTAGGACCGTTCATATGGACACCACTAGCAGGCGTGGGTTGATGGACGCATATGCAAATGTACCATTGATTACATACAACAAGTCATCAGCCCACAGTGACAATGAGGATACACGTTGGATTATAGATCATTTCCAACAAAACATTCTAGTAAAGTTTTTCTCACACAACAAATAACAAAGCGATGAAATGAACTTCAGCTCAACCACTCGTCGGTGTTGGAAACGCTTGCTTTGAACCAGAAGTGATTCTCTGGGAAGGGCCAGCTACTGTCAATCTCGAGACCAATGCAGTACTGATCATCTAGGCTGAAGCGGCCTATGTCAGGACCCATAGTGGGACGGTAGGGAAGCATATCAATGTCCGAGGTATAGATACAGTTGCTTCTCATAAATGGTAGTAATGTTGTGTCAACAGCAGCTAGATCGCCTTCCACCATCATTGGATAGTTTTGTCCTAGGAAGAGCGAGTTTCCTCCAAGACTTTCAATACTGAACCAGGGAGAAGGTGTTGACGCTACTACACTAGTATCCATCCCGAATAACCTGCAACGGATTTTGGAATAGGTCCGGAGAGTGCGACCATGCGAGACAACACCTACTTCCTTAGTAACATCAGCAGTGCCCTGTATACAGACAAGAAGAGGTGATCCATCGGAATAAGTTGCCAGGCGCCACTGAGTATATGGGTCCTGCTCGTGATCATCAGCATCGTCATCTCCCCCTTGGTTATAAAATTTTTCAAGTATAGGTGGTGGAATGTTCACAAGACCCTGGAAACACAAGAAGGTTAATTAATTAGTAAAGGGAAACTAGCTAACCCGCATGCATGTGGATGAATCAATTATAATTACGGTGGAAGATGATGATTCCATGCAAAAACAGTGCCGCGAGTGGTGGCAGCAAACACAAGACCCTCGTATTGAATTGCATCACAGTACTCATCCGTGTACATAAATTGATTTTTGAGCAATATCCGTCGAGGCGTGGAAGTAAGGAAGGCAACAAGCTTGTCGAAGATAGCAACAACTTCATAGTTCGTGTAATCCCAATAGCGGTTGGGAACTCAACAAATTGATATCTTCCGTAGACGACGGTCACCATGATCATATTTGAACTCACATAGAATACCAGTGTACTCAATCTCAGGGCAGTCGTTTGAGATTTTTGGAAGTGGAAGCCGGCGACGAGTGTACACATTCACAAGTTCCCACTCGTAGTTGTACCCAATATAAACAACTCAATCTCCATTTGCGCCTGCCCAAGCCTTGCCCTCAAGCGATGGCATCTTAACATCATACGTATCATTATCAAGCGGCATCAACTTGCACAAGGCGAGGCTTCCCTCGCCCCCGCGCCAGTCAGGAGGGCCACGCAAAGAAGATAGGGGAGATCAAACCGCTCCTAGACCCTTGGGTTCCTTGTAATGATGTTATTAGTTGAGTCGAGAATGGTCTTGAACGAACCTGCCATGCTAGCCGAGGTGATGACGTCGCACCGATCAGTGAGTTCCTCCACCACATCATCTTTCAGATCGGGGCAAGAATAACAGGGTTGTTTCCGTCCTGTTCCCTCCATGGAGAAGATGACCGAACAATGGCAGAAGGAAGGGTGAAGGCAAATGGAGGGAGGAAGAGCGTGCGACAGCAGTTCCAAATCGAGAGGGAAAGGCGAAGAGGCGGTGGACGGTTGCCACGGTAGACGAAGAGGAGCCTAGGGAGCGAACAGTTTCCACAGAGGTCACACGCTAATGACAAGGGCCGAGTGAACCGCATGCGTATATCGCACACACCTTGATCTGGCTGACCGTTTCTTTTGTGTTGCCTAATCACAATCAGTTCATCCGAGTGAACCGTATGATGTATATTGCACACACCTTCATCTAGTTGCCCGTTTCTTTTGTGTTGCCTAATCACAAACAGTTCATCTGAGTGAACCATATGTTGTCTATCGCACATGCCTTCATCTGGCTGCCCGTTTCTTTTGTTCCTCCTCATCGCAAACAGTTAATTGAACTGAACCGTATGCCCTTCATCGCACACGCAACTAAAACTTGAACCGTGTTTGATGCATCCATCATCACAAACGATTTATACATTTTTGACGGTTTTCATACACCATCGTTTGCAATTATTGCATCGCACATAGTTTCTCGAAGGGTCTCTGATCGTAGTGTTGCGCTAGCAGCATCCTGCAGTAGTGTATGTTCTCAGTCACCAAGCAATTGCAATTCAACTTATTCAAGAGAGTCTAAGTAAGAGCTCCACATACTCAACCATCATACAGTCTTCTATGATTGCTAACACTCATTGCTAACACTCATCGCATACACATGAGCAAAACATTTCAACCAAACACATAGAAAGATAGGGGCTTATAATTTCGCCTCCCAACGTATTCACCTCAAGGGTGATGTCAACAATAATAACTCATGCTACCCATATCCAACTGGATATATGTGCCTAGATCTTTCCTCACCACATGATTCTTGCCAAAAGAGAAAAATAAAAAGGAATAGAGAAAAAAACTTTGACTCTTGCATGAAAGTAAATACAAAAAAAGGTAGGCCCTTCGCAGAGGGAAGCAGAGGTTGCCATGCGCTTTTTGCTTGTATGCTCAATCCCTTAGTGCAAAAGAACATCATGTTATATTGCCCATTATGATAGCAACCTTTATTATGCAGGTTGTCGCTTTTATTCTTTGCCATCACAAGTTCGTACAACGCTCAATTTTCTCTTACACTAAATGATATAACACTTTTAGAAGCAATTTTTATTGCCTTATTGCACCGATGACAACTTACTTTAAGGATCTTACTATTTCCTTAGGTAGGTATGGTGGAATCTTGAAAATAAGATTAGGGTTTAAGGGTTTTTGGATGCACAAGTAGTATCTCTACTTGGTGCGGAATTTTTGGCTAGCAAAGATGGGGGGCAAGCACCACATGTTGAAGGGTCTATGACAATATAACTTCTATGTGAATATGAACAAACATAAACCATTATATTGTCTTCCTTGTCCAACGTCAACAATTTTGGCATATAATATTTTGATGGGGGCTCACAATCACAAAAGATTTCCAAGATAGTGTATTTGCATGTGAAAGTTCTCTTCCTTAAAGTAATCATTTAGGAATTGCTTGTATGACCGATATTGTGATTGTCAAGCTTCAAAAGATTTCACTTTCTAAACCCAATGTGAAGCTACCACTAGGCATGATATGAACATATAATTTCAACTTCATGATATTCAATTCATTCAACAATTTACTCATAGGATATAAGTGAAGCACAAGAGTAAATGACAAACTACTCCAAAAAAGATACAAGTGAAGATCAAGCGAGTAGTTATGTAAATAGGTAGCTATGTGAGGACTCTTTCTTATTTAAAAACTTCCATATCTAAGTATTTTATTAAAACAACAAGCAAATCAAAATAAAATGACATTCCAAGAATAGCACACATCATGTGAAGAAGCAAAAACTTAGGATCAACTGATACTAACCGACAATTGTTGATGAAGAAAGGTGGGATGCCTACCGGGGCATCCCCAAGCTTAGATGCTTGAAAATTCTTGAAATATCATCTTGGGATGCTTTGGGCATGCCCAAGCTCGAGTTTTTGTGTCTCCTTAATTCCTTTTATATCACGGTTTCCCTAAATCTTAAAAACTTCATCCACACAAAACTCAACAAGAACTCGTGAGATACGTTAGTATAAATCAATGCAAAACCTTATCATTCTCTATTGTAGAAAATCACTAAAATTATTATTTAACATTTAATACTAAATGCCTCTGCATATTTAATAATCCTATCCTCAAATAGAATCATTAAACAAGCAAACAATGCAAACATCTGCCAAAACAGAACAGTCTGTAAAGGATGCAAGAGGATCCATACTTCTTTAACTCCCAAAATTATGAAAATTTACCACACTGTATAAAAATTATCAGAGCTTATTGTGCAAAAAGTTTCAACATTTTATCACATTCTGACTTGTCTAGGGACTTTTTGCAACAGCGATAAACTTTCTGTTTTGAAACAACAACATGTAGACTTGCAAAATAAGCATGGCAATGGCTATACTTGAGATTTTTATTGAAATAAAAGATGCAAAAAATTATTCTAAATAACAGCAAGAAAATACTAATAAAATAAAATGACGCTCCAAGAAAAACACATATCATGTGACGGATAAAATTGTAGCTCCAAGTGGGGTTACCGATAATGGTGGAGACGAAAGAGGGGAAGCCTTCTGGGCATCCCCAAGCTTATGGTATTGTCACTCCTTATTCTCCTCATATCGACATCTCACCAAAAACTTGAAAATTTCAATCACACAAAACTTAACGGAACTTCATGAGATAGGTTAGTATGATAAAGAGAAAACCATTTCACTTTGGTACTATCAAAGAAAAGATTCATAATTGTTTCCACACAATTCCTACTGTAGCATATCATTTCCATAATTTATATTGAGCAATATAAGCCATAGAAACTATGAAACAAGCAAACTATGCATTGAAAACATAATCTGTCAAAACAGAACAGTCTGAAGTAATCTGTACTCCAACCATACTTATGTTACTCCAAAAATTCTGAAAACTTAGGACAAGTTAGAGAATTTGTATATCTATCACCTATAAAAAATTCAGATCAAAAGCACGTTCCAGTGAATTTTCAAAATTCCTGGTCTGAGCGCAATAGTTTCTGTTTTTGGACAAAATCAAGTCAACTATCATCCACACAATCCCAAAGGCTTTACTTGGCACTTTATTGAAAAAAAGCAATAAAACATGATCACTACAGTAGCATAATCATGTGAACACACAAAAACAGTTGGTAAAATTGTTGGGTTGTCTCCCAACAAGCGCTTTTCTTTAATGTCGTTTAGCTAGGCATGATGAGTTCAATGATGCTCGCATAAAAGATACGGATTGAAACATAACAAGAGCATCATGAATCACATGGAAAGCATATTTAAGTCTAACCCACTTTGAATGCGTAGGGATTTTGTGAGCAAACAATTTATGGGAATGAGAATCAACTAGCATAGGAAGGCAAAACAAGCATAACTTCAAAACTTTCAACACATATAGAGGAAACTTGATATTATTGCAATTCTTACAAGCGTAAGTTCCTCCCTCATAATAATTTTTAGTAGCATCATGAAGAAATTCAACAATATAGCTATCACATAAAGCATTCTTTTCACGACACAAAAGCATAGAAAACTTATTACTCTTCACATAAGCAAATTTATTCTCATCAATAGTAGTGGGAGCAAACTCAACAAAATAACTATCATGAGAGTGAAAATTAAAATCGTGATGACAAGTTTCATGGTTATCATTATCCTTTAAGCATACATGTCATCATCATAATCATCGTAGATAGCAACTTTGTTATCATAGTCAATTGAAGCCTCGTCCAAAATGGTGGATTCATCACTAAATAAAGTCATATCCTCTCAAAATCCACTTTCATCATTATAATCATCATAAATAGGAGGCATGCAGTCATTGTAAGAAATTTGCACATCAAATCTTGGGGGACTAAAAGTATCATCCTCATCAAACATAGCTTCCCCAAGCTTATGGTTTTGCATATCATTAGCATCATAAATATTCAAAGAATTCATACTAACAACACTGCAATCATGCTCATCATTCAAAGATTTTATATCAAACATTTTATAAAATTCTTCTTCTATCAATTGAGCACAATTTTCCTTTCCATCATTTTCACGAAAGAATAATATGATGCAACCTCAATTCCATTATTTTGTAGTTTTCTTTTATAAAACCAAACTAGTGATAAAACAAGAAACTAAAAGATTCAATTGCAAGATCTAAAGCTATACCTTCAAGCACTAACCTCCCCGGCAACGGCGCCAGGAAAGAGCTTGATGTCTACTATGCAACTTTATTCTTGTAGACTCGTGTTGGGCCTCCAAGCGTAGAGTTTTGTAGGACAGTAGCAATTTTCCCTCAAGTGGATGACCTATGGTTTATCAATCCGTGGGAGGTGTAGGATGAAGATGATCTCTTTCAAACAACCCTGCAACCAAATAATAAAAAGTCTCTTGTGTCCCCAACACACCAAATACAATGGTAATTTGTATAGGTGCACTAGTTCGGCAAAGAGATGGTGATACAAGTGTAATATGGATAGTAGATATTGATTTTTGTAATAGTAACAATAAATAACAGCAAGGTAGCAATTGATAAAACGGAGCACAAACAGTATAGCAATCTCTCAACAATGCTAATCTAATTGGATCATATAACCATCCCTCAACGTGTGATGAAGAATCACTCCAAAGTTCCTATCTAGTGGAGAACATAAGAAGAAGTTGTTTGTAGCTATTCTTTCCGATCGATCTATCCAAGAGTTCGTACTAAAATAACACCAAGTTACTCTTTCCGATCAATCTATCAAGAGTTGATACTAAACTAACACTAAGTTATTCTTTCCGACCGATCTATCAAGAGTTTGTACTAAAATAACACTAAAGCAAATTCAGATTCATAATACACAATCCAACACAAAGAACCTCAAAGAGTGCCCCAAGATTTCTACCAGAGAAACAAAGACAAGAACGTGCATCAACCCCTATGCATAGATTACCCCAATGTCACCTCGGGAATCCGCGAGTTGAGTGCCAAACATGTATCAAGTGAATCAATATGATACCCCATTATCACCACTGGTATTCATAGAAAGACATACATAAAGTGTTCTCAAATCCATAAAAGTATTCAATCCGATAAAATGAAATCTCAAAGGGAAAACTCAATTCATCACAACAAGATAGAGAGGGGAAACACCGTATGATCCAACTATATTAACAAAGCCCGTGATACATCAAGATTGTGACATCTCAAGAACACGAGAGAGAGAGAGAGAGAGATTAAACACATAGCTACTGGTACAAACCCTCATCCCCGAGGGTGGACTACTCCCTCCTCATCATGGTGGCCGCCGGGATGATGAACATGGCCACTGGTGATGAGTTACCCCTCCGGCATGGTGCCAAAACAGGGTCTAGATTGGTTTCTCGTGGCTACAGAGCCTTGCGGCGGCGGAACTTCTAAAGGGTTACCCCGAGGGTTTTTGGAATATTTGGGAATTTATAGGGCGAATAGGCGGTGCAGGAGGCCACTGAGGTGGGCACAACCCACCTGGGTTGTGCCCCCGAGGGCGCCCAGTCTTGCTCTGGCCCATTGGATGTATTATGGTCCATAAAAATCTCCAAAAAGTTTCACGGTGTTTGGACTCTGTTTGATATTGATTTCCTGCGATGTAAAAAACAAGCAAAAAACAACAACTGGCATTGGGCATTAGGTCAATAGGTTAGTCCCCAAAAATGATATAAAGTTGCTATAAAATGATTGTAAAACATCCAATAATGATAATATAACAGCATGAATACTTCATAAATTATAGATAAGTTGGAGACGTATCAGACACCATGCTGGAGATAGAACTGCACATAAGGTATTGCAATCTGGTTTTTATTGGCCTACTCTCTTCAAGGATGCTTGTAAGTTTGTCTTGTCTCATGATGAATGCCAGAGAATTGGCAATATTAGTAGACGTCAGGAAATTCCTATGAATTATTCACTTGTCATTGAACCATTTGATGTTTGGGGCTTTGATTATATGGGACCTTTTCCTTCCTCTAATGGGTATACACATGTTTTAGTTGTTGTTGATTACGTTACTAAGTGGGTAGAAGCTATTCCAACTAGTAGTGCTGATCATAACAATTCTATTAAGATGCTTAAAGAAGTTATTTTTCCAAGGTCTGGAGTCCCTAGATATTTAATGACTGATGGTGGTTCACATTTTATTCATGGTGCTTTCCGTAAAATGCTTGCTGAATATGATGATTTCCATAGAATTGCATCTCCATATCATCCTCAGTCTAGTGGTCAAGTAGAATTGAGCAATAGAGAGATTAAATTGATTTTGAAAAATACTGTTAATAGATCCAGAAAGAATTGGTCGAAGAAACTTGATGATGCATTATGGGCTTATATAACTGCTTACAAAAACCCTATGGGTATGTCTCCATATAAAATGATTTATGGAAAGGCGTGTCATTTACCTCTTGAACTAGAACATAAAGCATACTGGAATATTAAAGAGTTCAATTATGATTTACAACTTGTCGGCGAGAAGAGGTTATTTGACATTAGCTCGCTTGATGAATGGAACCCAAGCCTATGAGAATGCCAAGTTGTTTAAAGAAAAAGTTAAAAGATGGCATGAGAAGAGGATACAAAAGCGTGAGTTTAATGTAGGTGATCATGTTTTGCTATACAACTCACGTTTAAGATTTTTTTTGCAGGAAATCTTCTCTCTGAATGGGAAGGCCCTAATATTATCGAGGAGGTCTATCGTTCCCGTGCCATCAAGATCAAAAACGCCGAAGGCACAAATCCGAAGGTGGTAAACTATCAAAGAATCAAACATTATATCTCAGGTAATCCCATAAATGTTGAGACCAATATAATTGACACCGTAACACCGGGGGAGTACATAAGGGGCACTTTCCAGAACGTTTTAGACTCCGAAAAGGAATAGGTATGTGGTACGCTAAGTAAACCGACTCCAAAACGTTTCCAATAGCAATTTTTCTCCGTTTTGGAATATTTAAAAAATTAGGAAAATTAAAAGTAGTCTGAAAGAGACACGAGGAGACCACAAGGGTGGAGGGCGCGCCCTACCCCCTGGGCGCGCCCCTTGCCTTGTGGTCACCTCGTGTGCTCTCCAGACTCCCTTTTCTTGCACGATACTTCTTTTGGTCGGTAAAAATTCATTATATAATCTCTCGAAGGTTTTGACCACCGTACCACGACAATATCTTTTGTTCTTGTTTCAAGCTGTTTTTCTGACAGATCTAGATTACCATGATGTCTCCAAGCGCCCCCAAGAAAAAGTTTTACGAGAAGGTCAACAACCCCTACCTTGCGGAGGTGCTGCAACACCCCGAAACCATTGAGATGCGTGAGGGGGTGCTGCATCCGTGATGTTGAGGGGTCGAAGAATACCGGAAACGCGGAGACAAGAATCGAAGCAATGGAGCAGCAAGTTTTAAAGTGCCAATGGATGGTGGAATGTGGACTCAACACCAATCACATGATGATCGCGGAGTTCACCAACAATCACAAGCTGGATGCAAGAACATTGGGGAGGCCATCTTCAAGCTTCATGAGAAAATCGAGCATCTCCAAACCCACATCTATGACCTGCAAAACCAAAATTGTGAGTATGAATACATATTTAAGAGGATGAGTTTGGCTGCAAATTTGAGGATCCCGGAGACTGTTCATCTTTCTATGATGGTGAGCCTATGCCTTGGAATATGGATGACAAGCCTACTACCTCAACAACTCCATCATAACCACCTCCAAAGAAAGAGCCATAAATACATGGGTATGGGCACTCCCCTTGGCAACTGCCAAGCTTGGGGGAGTTGCCCCGGTATCGTATACCCATCACACCTTTATCTTTATCGTTTCTCTTAGTTCGATCCTTTTGGTTATATTTTGATCGAGTAGAATAAAGTTTTAGTATGATCTAGCTTTGAGTTTTGTTTTGATCTCTATATATATAATCAAGTCCGTGAGTTATATATAATAAAGAGTAGTTTTGATTTGAGGGCTTTGATTTCTTGCTATGATCTTGAGGGAATAAAATTAAAGAAAAGAAATAAAAAGATCATATATTGATCTTATGGAGAGTAATGACTTCACATATAAAGAGTATGACGAATAAAAGTTATTGTGAGTTGACAAACATAGTTTTGGTCATTGTTGCAATTAATAGGAAGTAATAAAGAAATAGAGGCTTCATATATAAATATACTATCTTGAACATATTTTCTAATTGTGAGCACTCATTAAAATATGACATGCCAAAAGAGTTGATGTTGGACAATGAAGACAACATAATGGGTTATGTTCTCTTATATCCGAATAGAAGTTATATTGTCATGGATCATCCAACATGTTGAGCGTGCCTTTCCCTCTCATGCTAGCCAAATTCTTTGCACCAAGTAGAGACACTACTTGTGCTTCCAAACATACCTTAAACCAGTTTTGCCATGAGAGTCCACCATACCTAGCTATGGATTGAGTAAGATCCTTCAAGTAAGTTGTCATCAGTGCAAGCAATAAAAATTGCTCTCTAAATATGTATGATCTATCAATGTGAAGAAAATAAGCTTTATATGAACTTGTGATACACTAATGCAGGATGCTACTAACGCGACACTACGATCAGAGACCCTTTCACGAAATTGTGTGCGAGGCACTAATCGCAAACGGGGATGTAAAAAAACCGTCAAAAAAGGTGCAAAACATTTGCGATGGAGGATGCATCAAACACGGTTCAGATTTTAGTTGCGTGTGCGATGCAGGGCATACGGTTCAGTTCAGTGAACTATTTGTGATGATGAGGAACAAAAGAAATAGGCAGCCAGATGAAGGTGTGTGTGATATACAGCATACTGTTCACTCGGATGAACTGTTTCTGATTAGGCAACACAAAAGAAACGGTCAGCCAGATGAAGGTGTGTGCAATATACGGCATGCGGTTCACTCGGATGAATTGTTTGCTTTTAGCCAAGAGAACAGAAATGGTTCAATATAACAAGATGTGTGTGATACGTGGCAAACAGGTATGTAATCAGAAATGTGTGCAAAGATCGATAATAACACAGACAATTGCTGCTAATAAGTCATGTGTGTTGTGGGAAAACGCTTGGTGGTATACAATTGTCAGCGATTGATGAAATCATCACCGACGGGTTCCCCATAGGGTCCGTGTGCGATGTCATTGCACACAGAACAACAGCATATGTACTTATAACTTATAAGGACTTGATTCCATAAATAGATTGAACATTGAATTACATATGTGGCTAGTACACACATGACCTTTGCACACACGAAAGTACGTTCCAAAATGCCTAGGAAACTCAAATAATGTATAAAAAGGCAAAACGAACCGTGAATAATTTCATATTTTTAGGACGGCACTACTATATATAGTTTCATGTTGCCTTTGTAAAATAAATCAAGGCGGGAAGAGATAGCGTATGCCGTTTCGCACACATAGGTGACAAGGTCCCTCTCGGAACCATGAGCTTTTTGAGAGCAGCTCCGGTTTGTAAGAAGTTTGTACCAAAACTTGTCCCAAATTGGACTAATTTTTTACCACAACATGTTGCTGCTATGTCATAACACCATGCCAAGTTTCATGACTTTGAGGCGAGTTTTGGATTTATAGTAGTTTTAAAACCAGGTTTCTTAATGTTTTCTATCGAGTCGGCACCTCCTTAGATAGGCTTTTTCCTCATGGGTCCCAAATGACAAATCCAAATCCGTCACTACCATGCTACTTTTCTTATTAAGAATTACAGTCCATTTGGTGTGCTAGCTGAAAATAAGTTTGTGGGTGCTGGTGGGCGCTAAGAACTTGCGGGTTCTATAATGAACAAAGATCTCGAGGATCCCGCGAGAGTGATGTTCTTTCCCTATGTTGTGAATGCTTATAATATTTATGTCTTAATGAAAGAAATGGCAAGCCATTGGCCCGGTATGAAAGAAAATATGAGTCAAAACCGAGTTGAAAAGGGAAACAATATCTAACTCCAGCTTATAAACAGTACAAAAGCACAAGGATTAATTGCTCATCAGGTTTAGACAAAATCTAGATTGAACAGGACAATGACATCTAGCTCAACCAAAGTTTTCGATTGTCACAATCAAATGGATCAGTCTGATCCATAAAATCAAGATCCCCGGCCAGAAATTCTACTGGTACATGATGACAAGCTGTTGTAAATAGAAGCCGAGCACAATCAGAAGCCCTTAATTCCACCTGAAACTTCGTTTTATGTTATTCAACACTTGTAGTCGTAAGAAATTTCTTGTCGAAAAACTGAATCCTCACGAACAATAGTGCCCTCCCATTCAGCATGAAGAATGTGACAAAGCTAGTGTTTGCATTGTTGGATGCATATCTTTCCAGTGTTACTGTCTTCAAACGAATGTCATGAGATCTGAGAAAATCCCGGTGCTTCTTGAACCGATTGGTTATACCTTTTTCTCCATGTGTTAGTGCCTAAATAGAGATGAAGATTGAAAACAGTTAATGTCTAAAAAGATTATGTTGAAAGAGTAATAGCTCAACGAATAATTATAGTACATTATATATGGGCTTTCAATGTGCGTGACATCATCACCTTTATATACAAATTCTCCAGACATGGAAAGCATTGCAGCAAGCCAATAATCGTGTTCAGATCAAAACACCACATACTGATATGTAAGGTCTTGACAGAATCCACCACCACTGATAGGATGGACAAGCTCTTCATTGAGCATAGAACATAATATTAGTACCAAAAGTGTACTCCAAGATGATACTTAACTTATGCACACAAATGAAAAAGGTAGATTACAAAATTTTACGTGAATAATATACAGTACCTCAATAGGTGTGGAGCCAAACACCACTTTGAACCATCTAAAAGGATCACGAATTGCACCCAAGGTCTCCAGTTTAGGCTTAGAGACTATAGTTATTTGCGAAGGTACTATACCAGAATCAAGGAGCAACCTTTGAAGTGAAGGGGCATCTTCGATGATGAGATCATGTCCAAAAAAACAAATTCCCATGCTTACAAGGTGGGGCGACTTTATTTCGAGACAACGGATATGAATTTCAATTGCAAAAACAAGCAGCAAGCGCTCCAGGGCAGGGCACCTGGAGTGGATGATGCTGTGCACTGCAGCCTCCGACGGATCAACCACCACAAGCTCAAGTTTTTTTAGCAGTGGGAGTCGAAGCATTTGTACCAGATTGTCTGCTAGATGGCACCGAGCAAAGGTGGCGGTGTGGAGAGAGGAGGAAAACCACGTGATGGACATCAGTGGTGAGGGCACAGATACATCGGTTCGTGGTATGTTACATACATAGTCATGGTAGAACTCAAGCTGCTGGAGTTTATCGAATTGATGGGGTGTCAGCCAGGCGGCCACCGTGCAGGGTATGTCCAGCAGGTAGCATGTCGGGATGTAGATGCGTTGAACGGAGCCCCCGTGGGAGGAGATGATGGCTCCAGGGAGTTCAAAATCATCATCGACAGATATTTGACGACAATCGAGATTAAGAGGCGCAGTGCACCACAGAGTGTGCCACCGAGATGCGAGGACTTGTGTGCGGCAGCCATCCTTGGTGGGGAGAAGGGAGATGATCTCCCCAAGGATTCCGTCCAGGAGATCGCTGATGCGGTCCACCAGAGATTCTACTAGTTCCTCAGGTCTAGGGGGCGCTTCTGGCCGCACAGCCGGGTCGAAGATCTACATCCGGCGGTGGCGCTGGTCGGAGCCTCATCTGTGTACATACCAATCTGAAAGAAAAAAATGGCATAACATGTAGGACATTGGAAATCAATTCTCAAGATCAGGAAAAAAAAGGCACAAACATATATGTAGGACATTTAAAATCAATTCTCAAGATCTGGCCATGAATTATTAGCACGCAAGCTAACCCTAGTTGGATTATTAGCAAAAATCATTTGTACAGAACAAACAATTAATCACTAACTCTATATGGATAACATTCAAACAATCAATACACTAGATGCATCTAACGGATCTTAATTACTCTGATTTCATGGACTGAGAGAACATAACCATATGATTTGTATTCCAGAAAAATTATAGAGCGGCGGGGTGGGGGGATTAACCAGAGAAAACACTTGATATGTTTGCCGCACAAATGGGTATATAGATGACTAACCGGTAATTGTTGTAAAACCTGGCCTGTTGACCTTTTTGCTTTTCCAGCGATATGCCGTCGGAGTCGCAGTTGTTGCCGGAGTTACTGTTGACCTCCGGCTCCGGCTGTGGGGAGGGGGCGACGGTGCCGACGAATTCAAGGTCGTGCTGCTGCCCGCGCGAGACCTCAGCGGCGGTGACGGAAACCTCTGTGGCCAGCTTCACGCGTTGTGCGGGTGCTTCACCAGCCCCGGCATCGCCACCCCCTCCGATGGTGCGCTTCGGCGGCATCGTTATACACTCCGGAGTCCAGACGTCGGTGACCACTGTGGACTGGGGGTGCGCCGCCTATTATAGCAGGAGGCTCGGGCGCGCAATTAATACGGACCAGTGGGAGTGAGGCAGGCTGCGGTCGAAAGTTGTCTCGCCTCCCGGTGACCCTGCGCGGTGGACGTCTGCCATTCCTACCAACATTTCACATAGCTACTCGTGCGCCTCCTTGTCAATTCACACACCTGCACGCATGCCTTCCCGTCTTCCTACGAAGCGGATTGCTCGCATGCGTCCCGTCAACTCACGCCTGCTCGCACGGCACACGGGGCGTGTGGCAGCATGTATATTTTTTGGTTTATTTTCTGCCGCTTTACTGCTTCACTGAAACGTTTGCGTTGAAGAGATGCACAAATGCTACGTCGAACATCTCGCACTCTTCCTGGTGAACCTGCGCACCGGACGAGTTTTGGATTTACTAGAATTTAAAAACCAGGCATCTCAATGTTTTGCCGACAATCAACGGTGCCCTGGGGTTTGAAATTCATTCCCATTTCTTGCATGGGACCTAAGTGTAACGCCCTCGATGCGGCTATATCTCCCACGTGTCGAAGCACGACTTAGAGGCATAACCGCATTGAAAGCAATGTCGCAAGTGAGGTAATCTTCACACAACCCATGTAATACATAAGGGAAAGAGATACATAGTTGGCTTACAATCGCCACTTCACACAATACATGAGTAAAACATTACATCATACAGGTACAATCAAGGTCCGACTACGGAACCAAAATAAAAGAAAACTACCCCAAATGCTACACAGATCCCCGATCGTCCCAACTGGGCTCCACTACTGATCAACTGAAATGAAACAACACAATGAACAAGATCTTCATCGAGCTCCTCCTTGAGCTCGGGTCCATCACCTGCACGGTTCATCGGCACCTGCAAACTGGTTTTGGAAGTATCTGTGAGTCACGGGGACTCAGCAATCTCACACCCGCGAGATCAAGACTATTTAAGCTTAAAGGTAGGACAGGGTAGTGAGGTGGAGCTGCAGCAAGCGACTAGCACATATGGTGGCTAACATACGCAAAAGAGAGCGAGAAGAGGAGGCAAAGCACGGTCGAACAACTATGATCAAGAAGTGATCCTAGAACAACCTCGTCAAGCATAACTCCAACACGTGTTCACTTCCGGACTCCACCGAGAAGAGACCATCACGGTTACACACGCGTTTGGTGTATTTTAATTAAGATCAACTTCGGGTTTTCTACAACCGGACATTAACAAATTCCCATCTGCCACATAACCGCGGGCACGGCTTTGAAAGTTCAAACCCTGCAGGGTGTCCCAACAAGCCCATGATAAGCTCTCGCGATCAACGAAGGATATTCCTTCTCCCGGAAGACCCGATCAGTCTCGGAATCCGGCTACAAGACATTTCACAGCAATAAAACAAGACCAGCAAAGCCGCCGGATGTGCCGACAAATCTGATAGGAGTCGCACGTACCTCGGTCTTAGGGCACACCGGATAAGTCAAGCTACGAGTAAAACCAACCCTCGAGTTGCCCCGAGGTGGCCCCGCAGGCTGCTCGGTTCGGACCAACACTCGAAGGAGCACTGGCCGGGGGCTAAAATAAAGATGACCCTCGGGCTCCGAAACCCAAGGGAAAAGGGTATAGGTGAGGCAAATGGTAAAACCAATGTTGGGCCTTCTGGAAAAGTCTTATTCAAAGCGAACTGTCAAGGGGTCCCATAAATCACCCGACCGCGTTAGGGGCGCAAAAATCCGGGAACATAATACCGATATGACGGAAACTAGGGCGGCAAGAGTGGAACAAAACACCAGGCATAAGGCCGAGCCTTCCACCCTTTACCAAGTATATAGATGCATTAATTAAATAAGATATATTGTGATATCCCAACAAGTAAACATGTTCCAACAAGGAACAACTACTCCATGTTCAACAAGGAACAAACTTCATCTTCACCTGCAACTAACAACGCTATAAGAGGGGCTGAGCAAAGCGGTAACATAGCCAAACAACGGTTTGCTAGGAAAGGATGGTTAGAGGCTTGACATGGCAATGTGGGAGGCATGATAAGCAAGTGATAGGCATCGTAGCATAGGCATAGCAAAAGAGCGAGCAACTAGCAAGCAAAGATAGTAGTGATTTCGAGGGTATGGTCATCTTGCCTGAAATCCCGCAAGGAAGAAGAACGAATCCATGAAGAAGACAAACGGACGAAGTCGAATGAATCCTCACAACTCCGGAACTAAACCGAAGCTAACGAGGGAAGCAACCCGGAAAAAAACCAAACGACATAGTAAACAACCATCACATACCCATGGCATGATGCACAAACAAGTATGATGCATGTCCGGTTTAATGAGGCATGGCATGGCAATATGCACAAACAACACTACAAGTTAAGTGGAGCTCAATATGCAACGGGTTGCATATTGACAAAACACCACATCAATTATTTAGTTCTCTCTCGGTTAGGCTACCCAACAATATTAAATGTTGTTAAACATGGCAAGAGGTGAAGCGTAATGAAACTACCTATCTAGGCAAGTTTAAATGAGGCCGGAAACAACAACAACAATTCCGGTAAAATCCTCATATGCATATTTCGAATTTGGAACAGATCTGACCTAAAGCATATTTTAGAGTTGTTAAACATGCAAAGTAAAGCTACCATGTTAAACTAGGCATTTTTTCACCCCATTTACATATATAATTATTTAAAACCGAGCTACGGTTATTTAGTTATGAAATAAATCATTTTAGCATGGCATTTAAGCAAATTAATGCAACCAACAATTTTAAACATTTAAATGTTGTTATCATGATGCGGATGACATGTGCAAGTTTTATGCAATTTTTATGAAAATGTTAACATGAGCATGTTATGAAGCATTAGTCGTCATGGCGGGAACGAAAAAGGGGTGCCACGGCAACGACAACGGAAATGGTGCCACGGCAACATTCCGGTTCCGGTAGCTAACGGAGATACCGGTGCAAAAGAAGTGTGACGGAAGCGAGTCATGCAAGGATGGTGGGGTGATCCCGGATTCCGGGTTCCCACGGAACGGTGGCATGGCAAAAGAGGGGCATCGCAAGGATGATTCGATCACGGTCGGTCATCTCGGTGGTTATACCTTCGGAACGTTCAAACGGGACGGTTCGCGTTTCGTAGAGGGAAGTAGTCGTACACGGCGTAGGGGAAGTAGGCGTTCACGTTCGATGGTAGTGGTACATCTCGTCATCGGAAGTAGTTGTTCATGTCCCGTGGATGTTCGGGGTCCACGGGGTCTTCGAGGGTCGACAGTAGTGGTTCACGTTCGTTTTCGGAGAGGTACTTGGCGGGTCCGAATCCCTTCGGGGTTGTCGTGGTACTTGCGGTCTCGCGATGGTAGTCGTACACGTTTCGAAGAGGAAGTACTTGTTCATGTTCCGTAGATGTTCGGGTCGACGGTAGAGGTACTTGGCGTATCGTCGGGGTACTTGTACTCGCATCGTCGTGGAAGTAGTCGTTCGGGCTCCCGTGCGGACTTGGTGGTGGTGAACTTGGCGAATCCACGTAGTCGAACATGGGTTGTAGTGGTACTTGACGCTCGTTGTGTAGTTGAACACGAGGTTCCTTGGGGTATCGGTCTCGGCAAACCAGCGGCAGCAACAAAGCGGTGTCTGAGGCAACAATTTGAGGAGCTCCGGCGATGCACAAAAATCCTGCCATGGCAGCCGTGGCTACACGCGACACACGAAGCTGGAGCAGGGCCGCGTCGGACAAGCCATCGGGCACGAGGCGAAGCAAGGGGTGGAGCAGCTTGGGTGCGGGCGTCGGGGCCGCCGGAGTTGGCCGAGCTCGGGGACGACAGGGCGCGGGCCGCAGGCGACGGAGGGGCCACGGGGCTCGCTGGAGGCGAGGATCTGGGGCCGAGGCGCAGGCGACAGCGGGCAGTCGGTGAGGGGTGCAGGCGGCGTCGGTCGCCGGAGGCGAGGACGCGGGGTCGAGGCAGAGGCGAGGTCGAGGAACGGAGGGGCCACGGGGCGGAGCAGGAGAGTCGGCGCGGGAGGAAGGTTGGGCGCGCGGCGCGGCCGGCGCTCGAGGAGGCCGACGAGGGGGCGCGAGCGGAGATGGGTCACGGCGCACCAGGGCCGCCGGTGAGGAGGTGGAAGGGCGAGGGGGCATGGGAGGCGGAGTGGAGGAGGCGCTCGAGGAGGAGGCCGAGGGGATCGGGCGCAGTGGGGGGGCGACGAGGGAGAGATGGGGAAATCGGGCGCAGAGGGAGAGAAGGGGATCGAGCGCAGGGAGGCGTGCGAAGCGGCGCTGGAGGGAGGACGAGGGGAGATGAGGGTGGATCGGGAGAGAGCGCTGGGAGGCTAGGGTTAGGCGCGGCTGGGCCTCAAGGGTTTTGGTGGGCCGGCCTAGTTGGTCAGGCCCAAAAGGCCGGCTGGGCTGGCTCCTCTCTCCTCTCTTCTCTTAAAAGTCTTCAAAAAAAAACAGAAACGCAAAGAAAGAAAGGGAGAGAAAAAATAAATGAGTGGACAAGAATTAGGGTATGAGGGTAATTTTTCGGACTCGCAAAAATATGCTCGTTCCAAGAAAATAGAAAGGCCATGATTGAAGGAAATAAATTCAAATTCATTTGAATATAATTCAAATGGTTTGAATAGGAAGTGGAAGTTTGGAAGGCCCAAAAATGTTGAGAATTTAGGAGGAGCCTCGAAAAAAAAAAGAGGTAAGAATTGATGGCAAGGTTTGGGGACCAAACTTGAAGTAGAAAGGGCATTGGAATTTTGCAAGTGTGTTATGGTGATTCCAAAACAATGGAATAATTATTATAGCTCCCTAATAATATTGGGACGATATGTTATAAAGAGAAGTCAACCTTCCCTCGATTTAAATGGACCGAAGACCCATACGATTTATTTAGTTGAGTTTTTAAAATTAATGATATGATGGCATGATGAGATGATGCAATGCAAGAGATGACATGATGCAATGCAAAAACAAAACAAACCACACGACAAAACTCGGAAACCCTGGAAGGCAACTGAAGCTCCGGTCTTGGGGCGTCACAACACTCCACCACTACGAGAGGATCTCGTCCCGAGATCTAGGATGGCACCGGAGAAAAACGGAAGAGGAAGAGGTAAAACAAAGTTGCTTCTTTGACAAACGAATGAAACCAATGAACCTTGAGAGGTTGAACAAAATGAAAGAAAGAAAACAATGAAGATGAAGAAAGTTGAAAACACTCTGTTAGAAAAGAGGAACAAGGGATACGACGAAAACCAAGAGGTTTAGTGACAAGATAGATATTGACACCTCTCCGGTTAAAACAAGATAGAGAAGGAATAAGAATGATATAATTTGGGCAGCACTCCGACTAAAAGAAGAAGGAAAACTTGATAAGATGAAAAGAACTTGAAGAGATGACACAACCTCCGGTTAAATGGATAAGCAAGAAAAAGAACATGATCTTGGCAAAAGCGAGGCGATGGGTCGAAGAGCAACATCACAATGCCTTCGAAACGAAAGAATAGAATCTAGATTGTTGGGATAAAGGGATGGAGAAGAAAATGACAACTTCTACCACAAATGAATTTGAATGAAGCATCCTTACAAAGAAGGATAGAACGGAGTTGTTTGAAAAACAACAACGATAAGGATAAGCTTGTAGTGGGCTTATGGAAACATCTCAACATTACGAGGTGAGCTTCTGCCACCAACGGAAACAAACGATTGGATTGATAGCAACACGGAGATGAAAACTTCTTTCATTGAGAGGATAGGAGGAAAACTTGGATCATTGATAAGCACCATAATAGCAAATTCCCTTAGGGGAAGCTTTAGGTGAAATATAGCCCAAGATAACTCCAATGAAGAGATTGATGGATTTAAAATATATCATTCTTGACCAATCATGAAACACGAACTCAAATTGTCGAGAATGACATAACACCACCTCAAAAGATAAGGTAGAACAAATTGCACTTCGGAATGCAAGAAGAAGAATGCTTGAACTCCTCAAAACAAAACATGTGTTGAGCACCATGTTCAATTTTGAGTATAGCTTGACGGATCATAACTCCGCGAGAAAAATCTTGAAGAACAATTGAAGAATGAAAAGAATCCTTGACGAACCATCATGTAGAGCCTCCACGAAGAACTCCGGTAAACAAAAGGATGATAAAAGAAAGAGAAGTTGAAAACACAAGGTGAAGCCTTGCGGTGATAAGATGAAGCTTTGAAATGATATAGCCGAGAAAACTTGGAACTCCGGAAAGAAAGATGAACAAATGAAACCAAGAATTTTGATGAACCTCCGGAATAAGGAATTGAATTTACTCGATGAAACAAGAATAAGAATTACATTATGTTGATCCTTCACCAATTTAATTGATGACAAGCAATGGATTAGGCATACTACTTATTCCCGTTGAAAAAATGATTACAGATAGAGATATAGCGCAAACTTGAGAAGGTATTGATGGAACCACCGGTGGGATTTGGAAACAACAAATGAATTGATATGATAAAGAAGGGAGTGAAATCTTGAACGAACCACCGTAAGAATTGAAAAAGAAAGTAGCAAAGGCACAATTCACCGGGAAGAATTGGAAAACGAATAAATATGCTTGACAAAATTTAGATACATTAGAACGAAGAGATCATGAACTGATTAGAGGATATTTCGACGATGCACCGGTGAGATTTGGAAAACAAGAGTTGAACGCTTGAATGAATAATTCTGAGATGATGGGCTCCGGAGAATCAAACTGAAAAGACTCCTGAAATGCTCCGGGTGGGTTAAAAGAATTCTCACAACCGAAAATAATTATGAGAGGATGGCATCAAGCTAGAGCCATGAATCTTGAAGAGAATGGAGCAAGATTTAAGAGAAACTCTTCTTCGGTCTTCAAAATTCGAGAATGACGACGAGAAACATCACCATGAATTATTGAGATACTCCGGGTTGAAAATTAGAAAGGTTGAACCAACAATGAAAATAATTTGGAAGATCTTGGAGAAAGCCATATGACTGATGAAAACTCATTCTTACGTCAAACTTTGCAATGAATTTGGGAATAGCTCTGGAAAATTAGAAGAGTCGGGTAAGATCCAGGAAAGACACGTGGGTTAGGGCCCACTCAAAAGAACCACCGTTGAACAATTGTTTGAAATAGATATTGCACCGGTAGAATTAAATGGCTTGAATGAGATAGCATCCTCAAAAGAACTTGAGTGAATTGAGAATGGAAACTAGAATCTTCGAGATATCTTCAACACTCGGAACAAATGAATAACGAGAAGTGGATGATTAAGAGATGCACCAACATGAGAAAGCATTTGAAGCGATGAAAAGAACACGATCAACACTGAAAACTTGACTTAAATCCACGGAGAAGAAAATTAGAATGGAACAATGATAAGGTAAAAGTTTCCTTAAGCGTCTTCATGAGAAATCACCGATAAAACATTAAAGGAAAAGAATGAAGAAACTTCACTCAATAAAAATGGATACTTGATTAAGAAATCTGAGTCCTTGAAGAAAAAGGGTGGGAGGGCGGGAAATCAAAACAACTTGGGTCGGATGAAACGAACACCGTTGAGAAAAAGCTTAGAATTTGATCTCGCAAATGTTGAAATGATCGAATCCACTTAAAGAGAAGCACGCCGGTTAAGAAAAGAATTAACATGATGATCTTGATGATCAAGAAGGATTAGTATTTCCATAGAAATATGAGAACACCATTTAGAATGAGGTATGGAATCAACACTTGGCATTGAAGCAACTTGAATACCACAAAACAAAACAAAAACAAAGGATTGGCTTCAAGAATGAGCCGGAACAAACACATGATAGAGATTTCGCCCAAAGTGTTCGTGGTGGGGCCCACACGGACACGACGTATAGCGGACGTCACGAATGACAAACAAGGCGTCCCGAATCAGCATAGCCAAGGATTCTTTAAGATGTCTCGCGACCATCAGAATCGACCGTGAATGGGCGGACCACTAGACGTTGAACCCCAATCTCAAATCATACATCCGCCGGAAAGAATATCACGTAAGCTACTAGAATTCCCACCTATAAACTCCCGAAACTTTCTGGTTATGAAATCTGGTGTTGGGGATACAGGGACACAAAATATATCACCCAAACTAACAATACCTAGATCCATTGTATCCATCCGTCAACACATAACCAAGAAATCCTCGAAATCGTGTACCTCGACCTTGAAAAACATCCGTTATACAAGTCATGGCAATACTCCCTTTTCGCCACAAGATCTTTGGGCTATCGTGGTTATCTCACCAACAACTGCACAAAAGAGATTTCGATGTCGGCAAAACTCGGTATTCGAGAATCTGCAACGATAAAATTGTGACGACAACACCTCGGAGCTCAACTCCCGGGACACCGCCACAACCCTAAATGTCGGGAGGCACCAAGAACAATGTTCTCGTCACAAAACCATCGAACGATTCCAAGATACCCACGTGATCCTAAAAAAAAATTTAGTGAAATTTGAGGAGAGAAAGTCAAAACTCTCGTTAGGATACCTCACCAGAGGCGACGAAGGGACCGAGGAGTAAAAAAATCCTACTCTCAATATATATAATCCTAAGACTCAAAACATTTTCCGTTATAGACTCAACAACATGACAAACAATCAAGTAGGGGCTCCTAAGTCGGGAAGGCTCGATACCAACTTAGCGCCCTCGATGCGGCTATATCTCCCACGTGTCGAAGCACGACTTAGAGGCATAACCGCATTGAAAGCAATGTCGCAAGTGAGGTAATCTTCACACAACCCATGTAATACATAAGGAAAGAGATACATAGTTGGCTTACAATCGCCACTTCACACAATACATGAGTAAAACATTACATCATACAGTACAATCAAGGTCCGACTACGGAACCAAAATAAAAGAAAACTACCCCAAATGCTACACAGATCCCGATCGTCCCAACTGGCTCCACTCTTGATCAACTGAAGCGAAACAACAAAATGAACAAGATCTTCATCGAGCTCCTCCTTGAGCTCGGGTCCATCACCGCACGGTTCATCGGCACCGCAAACTGGTTTTGGAAGTATCTGTGAGTCACGGGACTCAGCAATCTCACACCCGCGAGATCAAGACTATTTAAGCTTAAAGGTAGGACAGGGTAGTGAGGTGGAGCTGCAGCAAGCGACTAGCACATATGGTGGCTAACATACATAAAAGAGAGCGAGAAGAGGAGGCAAAGCACGGTCGAACAACTATGATCAAGAAGTGATCCTAGAACAACCTCGTCAAGCATAACTCCAACACCGTGTTCACTTCCCGGACTCACCGAGAAGAGACCATCACGGTTACACACGCGTTGGTGTATTTTAATTAAGATCAACCGGGTTTTCTACAACCGGACATTAACAAATTCCCATCTGCCACATAACCGCGGGCACGGCTTTGAAAGTTCAAACCCTGCAGGGTGTCCCAACAGCCCATGATAAGCTCTCGCGATCAACGAAGGATATTCCTTCTCCCGGGAAGACCGATCAGTCTCGGAATCCGGCTACAAGACATTCACAGCAATAAAACAAGACCAGCAAAGCCGCCCGGATGTGCCGACAAATCCTGATAGGAGTCGCACGTACCTCGGTCTCGGGCACACCGGATAAGTCAAGCTACGAGTAAAACCAACCCTCGAGTTGCCCGAGGTGGCCCATGAGTCTGCTCGGTTCGGACCAACACTCGAAGGAGCACCGCCCGGGGGCTAAAATAAAGATGACCCTCGGCTCCGAAACCCAAGGAAAAGGGTATAGGTGAGGCAAATGGTAAAACCAATGTTGGGCCTTCTTTGGAAAAGTCTTATTCAAAGCGAACTGTCAAGGGGTCCCATAAATCACCCGACCGCGTTAGGGACGCAAAAATCCGGGAACATAATACCGATATGACGGAAACTAGGGCGGCAAGAGTGGAACAAAACACCAGGCATAAGGCCGAGCCTTCCACCCTTTACCAAGTATATAGATGCATTAATTAAATAAGATATATTGTGATATCCCAACAAGTAAACATGTTCCAACAAGGAACAACTACTCCATGTTCCAACAAGGAACAAACTTCATCTTCACCTTCAACTAACAACGCTATAAGAGGGGCTGAGCAAAGCGGTAACATAGCCAAACAACGGTTTGCTAGGAAAGGATGGTTAGAGGCTTGACATGGCAATGTGGGAGGCATGATAAGCAAGTGATAGGCATCGTAGCATAGGCATAGCAAAAGAGCGAGCAACTAGCAAGCAAAGATAGTAGTGATTTCGAGGGTATGGTCATCTTGCCTGAAATCCCGCAAGGAAGAAGAACGAATCCATGAAGAAGACAAACGGACGAAGTCGAATGAATCCTCACAACTCCGGAACGAAACCGAAGCTAACGAGGGAAGCAACCCGGAAAGAAACAAACGACATAGTAAACAACCATCACATACCCATGGCATGATGCACAAACAAGTATGATGCATGTCCGGTTTAATGAGGCATGGCATGGCAATATGCACAAACAACACTACAAGTTAAGTGGAGCTCAATATGCAACGGGTTGCATATTGACAAAACACCACATCAATTATTTAGTTCTCTCTCGGTTAGGCTACCTAACAATATTAAATGTTGTTAAACATGGCAAGAGGTGAAGCGTAATGAAACTACCTATCTAGGCAAGTTTAAATGAGGCCGGAAACAACAACAACAATTCCGGTAAAATCCTCATATGCATATTTCGAATTTGGAACAGATCTGACCTAAAGCATATTTTAGAGTTGTTAAACATGCAAAGTAAAGCTACCATGTTAATCTAGGCATTTTTCCACCCCATTTACATATATAATTATTTAAAACCGAGCTACGGTTATTTAGTTATGAAATAAATCATTTTAGCATGGCATTTAAGCAAATTAATGCAACCAACAATTTTAAACATTTAAATGTTGTTATCATGATGCGGATGACATGTGCAAGTTTTATGCAATTTTTATGAAAATGTTAACATGAGCATGTTATGAAGCATTAGTCGTCATGGCGGGAACGAAAAAGGGGTGCCACGGCAACGACAACGGAAATGGTGCCACGGCAACATTCCGGTTCCGGTAGCTAACGGAGATACCGGTGCAAAAGAAGTGTGACGGAAGCGAGTCATGGAAGGATGGTGGGGTGATCCCGGATTCCGGGTTCCCACGGAACGGTGGCATGGCAAAAGAGGGGCATCGCAAGGATGATTCGATCACGGTCGGTCATCTCGGTGGTTATACCTTCGGAACGTTCAAACGGGACGGTTCGCGTTTCGTAGAGGGAAGTAGTCGTACACGGCGTAGGGGAAGTAGGCGTTCACGTTCGATGGTAGTGGTACATCTCGTCATCGAGTAGTTGTTCATGTCCGTGGATGTTCGGGGTCCACGGGTCTTGAGTCGTCGATAGTGGTTCACGTTCGTTTTCGGAGAGGTACTTGGCGGGTCCGAATCCTTCGGGTTGTCGTGGTACTTGCGGTCTCGCGATGGTAGTCGTACTGCGTTTGAAGAGGAAGTACTTGTTCATGTTCCGTAGATGTTCGGGTCGACGGTAGAGGTACTTGGCGTATCGTCGGGGTACTTGTACTCGCATCGTCGTGGAAGTAGTCGTTCGGGCTCCCGTGCGGACTTGGTGGTGGTGAACTTGGCGAATCCACGTAGTCGAACATGGGTTGTAGTGGTACTTGACGCTCGTTGTGTAGTTGAACACGAGGTTCCTCGGGGTATCGGTCTCGGCAAACCAGCGGCAGCAGCAAAACGGTGTACAGGGCAACAATTTGAGGAGCTCCCGGCGATGCACAAAAATCCTGCCATGGCAGCCGTGGCTACACGCGGACACACGAAGCTGGAGCAGGGCGCGTCGGACAAGCCATCGGGCACGAGGCGAAGCAAGGGTGGAGCAGCTTGGGTGCGGGCGTCAGGGCCGCGGAGTTGGCCGAGCTCGGGGACGACAGGCGCGGGCCGCAGCGACGACGGAGGGGCCACGGGCTCGGCTGGAGGCGAGATCTTGGGCCGAGGCGAGGCGACAGGCGGGGCAGTCGGTGAGGTGCACGGAGCGGGCGTCAGTCGCGGAGGCGAGGACGCTGGGTCGAGGCAGAGGCGAGGTCGAGGAACGGAGGGGCCACGGGCGGAGCAGGAGAGTCGTGGGGGAGGAAGGTTAGGCGCTTGGAAGGCCGGGCGCCGAGGAGGCCGACGAGGGGCGCGAGAGATGGGTCATGGCGCACTGTGGCCGCCGGTGAGGAGGTGGAAGGCGAGGGGCATGGGAGGCGGAGGGAGGAGGCGCCGAGGAGGAGGCCGAGGGGATCGGGCGCGCGTGGGGGGCGACGAGGAGAGATGGGAAATCGGCAGAGGAGAGAAGGGGATCGAGCGAGGAGGCGTCTGGGCGGGCGCTGGAGGGAGGACGAGGGAGATGAGGGTGGATCGGGAGAGAGCGCTGGGAGGCTAGGGTTAGGCGCGGCTGGGCCTCAAGGGTTTTGGTGGGCGGCCTAGTTGGTCGGGCCCAAAAGGCCGGTGGCTGGCTCCTCTCTCTCTCTTCTCTTAAAAGTCTTCAAAAAAAAAAGAAAACGCAAAGAAAGAAAGGGAGAGAAAAATAAATGAGTGGACAAGAATTAGGGTATGAGGGTAATTTTCTGACTCAAAAAATATGCTCGTTCAAGAAAATAGAAAGGCCATGATTGAAGGAAATAAATTCAAATTCATTTGAATATAATTCAAATGGTTTGAATAGGAAGTGGAAGTTTGGAAGGCCCAAAATGTTGAGAATTTAGGAGGAGCCTCGAAAAAAAAAGAGGTAAGAATTGATGGCAAGGTTTGGGGACCAAACTTGAAGTAGAAAGGGCATTGGAATTTTGCAAGTGTGTTATGGTGATTCCAAAACAATGGAATAATTATTATAGCTCCCTAATAATATTGGGACGATATGTTATAAAGAGAAGTCAACCTTCCCTCGATTTAAATGGACCGAAGACCCATACGATTTATTTAGTTGAGTTTTTAAAATTAATGATATGATGGCATGATGAGATGATGCAATGCAAGAGATGACATGATGCAATGCAAAAACAAAACAAACCACACGACAAAACTCGGAAACCCTGGAAGGCAACTGAAGCTCCGGTCTTGGGGCGTCACACTAAGCATGCACCCAAGGACACATATTTGATTTTTCAACCAATTTATATGCACTGGAGCATGTGCATGTAGTTCAAATTTGAATTATGCACATAAATGCATTGAAAACTCAGTTAATGCATAAAAATGTCCAAACGAACCCTGAAAAATCACAAAAATTGACACAACACTCCTGTTGTTCTATGTTGACACGAGAAAAAAATTTGGAAGCAATAAGAGGCAATGAATATCGTTTCGTCCCCAAAGGTGGGACGTTCCCTACCAAAACCATCATGCTTGTTGTGAGAAGCTCTGCTTTGTGAGAAGCATATACCAAACCTGCCCCAAATGGGACAAAGAAATTACCACGGCATGTTGATGCCACTCCATGATAGCATGCCAAGTTTCATGAATTTCAGATGAGTTTTGGATTTACTAGAAATTAAAAACCAGGCATCTCAACGTTGTGCCGACAATCAACGGTGCCCTGGTGTTTGAAATTCATTCCCATTTCTTGCATGGGACCTAAGCATGCACCCAAGGACACAAATTTGATATTTCAACAAATTTATATGCACTGGAGCATGTGCATGTAGTTCAAATTTGAATTATGCACATAAATGCATTGAAAACTCAGTTAATGCATAAAAATGTCCAAACAAACCCCGAAAAATCACAAAAAATAACACAAAACTCCTGTTGTTCTATGTTGACACTAGAAAAAAATTTGGAAGCAATAAGAGGAAATGGATATCGTTTCGTCCTCAATGGTGGGATGTTCCCTACCGAAACCATCATGCTTGTTGTGAGAAGCTCTGGTTTGTGAGAAGCATATACCCAAACCTTCCCCAAATGGGACAAAAAATTTACCACGTCATGTTGATCCCACTCCATGATAGCATGCTAAGTTTCATGAATTTCAGATGAGTTTTGGATTTACTAGAATTTATAAACCAGGCATCTCAATGTTTTGCCGACAATCAACGGTGGCCTGGTGTTTGAAATTCATTCCCATTTCTTGCATGGGACCTAAGCATGCACCCAAGGACATGGATTTGAGTTTTCAACCAATTTACATGCACCGGAGCATGTGCATGTAGTTCAAATTTGAATTATGCACATAAATGCATTGAAAACAAAGTTAATGCATAAAAATGTCCAAACAAACCCCAAAAAATCACAAAAAATAACATAACACTCCTGTTGTTCTATGTTGACACGAGAATTTTTTTGAAAGCAATAAGAGGCAATGGATATTGTTTCGTCCCCAAAGGTGGGCCGTTCCCTACCGAAACCATGATGCTTGTTGTGAGAAGCTCTGGTTTGTGAGAAGCATATACCCAAACCTGCCTCAAATGGGACAAAAAAATACCACGGCATGTTGATGCCGCTCCATAATAGCATGCCAAGTTTCATGAATTTCAGACGAGTTTTGGATTTACTAGAATTTAAAAACCAGGCATCTCAATGTTTTGCCGGCAATCAACGGTGCCCTGGTGTTTGAAATTCATTCCCATTTCTTGCATGGGACCTAAGCATGCACCCAAGGACACAAATTTGATTTTTCAACCAATTTATATGCACTGGAGCATGTGCATGTAGTTCAAATTTGAATTATGCACATAAATGTATTGAAAACTCACTTAATGCACAAAAATGTCCAAACGAACCCTGAATAATTCCAAATCTTCTATGATCACTGCTGATAAAAGGTCTAGCAATTCAAACACCGTCCATGGCCGCTGTGACCCCATTATGTAATTCAAATCAAGTAGATCCCACACAGTTTATTATAACCGACCATGTGAGATGCAACACAAAATATCTTGGAGCACCGTGAGAAGGTGCAACGGCTACGGTCCACAACCCGCTCTGAATAAGGGACTGTGTCTGATGACACTTTGTGTGCCAGTTTTTTGGCTGAAGCGAATCCAAATTTTCGGCTTCCACGGAAATATCAAACTCCCCGCCCCCTCCCCCTTACCAAAAGCCACATTTCCCCCCTTTCGGCCTTCCTTTCCAAGTTGAAACCTTCACTCCTTGCTTGCAGCGCCGCCGCCTCCTCGCCAGCGACCCTCCTTCACGCTGCTCGGCCTTGCCTATCCAGGCAGGTAATCCACCCCCGACCCCCATCCTCCTCCTCCTTCCACATCCCACACGCCCTAACCGCCGGCGCGAGCGCGACACCTTCCACCCAAATCGCCGCCCCCTCCACCAAATAAGTGCCGGCCTAAGCCATGGTGCACGAAGTATAGCCAGGACCTCAAGGAGCATTTGGCAGTGGTGAAGCAAATCGCGGCCGCACGCGCGGATGAGGTCGTGATGGTTGCCATTCGTGCCGACCCCCAGATCTTGGAGGAGCACCTCACTGTCGAGGCCACCATTAACGCCTCGCACGCCTACGCTGCGATGCGGTTGGCTGCTTTAAACGATAGTTCGTGGCGTTTTCTCGAGGCCACCATCGCTGCCTTTGACGAAGACTATGAGGTGTTTTCTCAGCGTGCACGTGCTTACCTCATCCCGAGAGCCAGCAGGTTGGTGCCCGGAGCGGCCACTACAAAAAAAGACACTTCCGTGATGATACGTGTTTGTCACAGTAGGTCACGTTTTCTGTCATGCATGTACATCCATGACAAATTTATGACAGAATCGAGATAGTCATACATGTGCTGTTGTAGAAGTGTTCCATGACATTACCAAAATTATCATCACGGAAGTGTCCACTTCCATGACGATAAATCACGCGTCACAGAAGTGCTTTCGTCAAGGGTGACCGACACGTGGCATCCACCATAACGGAACACCGTTAAGCTATCGGGTCCGGTTTTGGATCTGATAACCCGTTAACAGCCCCGACCAATGGGGATTTTCCACGTGTAAAATCATCATTGGCTGGAGGAAACACGTGTCGGCTCACCATTGGGACAGATGTCATCCACTCATTGGACCCAAAGCGCCTATGATACGTCGACACGTGACACGGCCCAACGGAGGCCCATTCCTGTGAAAAGGCCGTCCTGTTTGACTTGGTCAAAAGGTGGCGGGCCGGCCCACGGCAAGCCTGTTAACGGCTTGTTCGCATATAGCCCATTTACAGCCCGCTAACCCAGGGCCCGTTTACGGCCTATCCAAATTAGGCCCAGTAGTGTCATATGGGCCGTCCAATATAATTCCAGCTCGTTTAACTTCCGGCCCATGTATGGCCCATGACGTATTTCGGCCCATATGAGTCCCTTTGTAACTCTTGGCCCATTAATGGCCCATGGTGAAACCGGCCCGTAATGAACAGTGTATCACTTTATACCCATTAGCGGCCCATTATTCCATTGGGTCGTTTCCAGCCCGTGTTACCTTTCGGCCTTCTGAGGGCCCATTTATTCTTGGGCTCATTTCCAGCATTCGGTTACTTACGGCCCGTTACTGGCCTTTTCTGCTTGTGGGCCAAATTCAGCTCGTGGATACAGTCGGCCCGTTTGTGGCCCGTTAATCTGTTGGGCCATTTTCATAGCATCATCAAATACGGCCTATTAATGGCCCATTATGGTCAGCCCATAAAACGTATGATTTCCACTCTAGCCCATTTACGGCCCCTTATACGGCCCGTAAAGGCCCATAGATGAGACGGCCCGTAGAAGGCCCATGGATCCTACGGGACATAGAAGGCCCATTGACCCGACGACCCATAGAAGGCCCATTGATCCGACGACCCATAGAAGGCCCATGGATCCGCTGGCCCATAGAAGGCCCATGGATTCGACATCCCATAGAAGGCGCACGGATCCGACAGCCCATAGAAGGCCCACGAATCCGACGGCCATAGAAGGCCATGGATCGTTCGTCTCGTAGATGGCCCATGGATCGTACGGCCTTTGGAGGGCCATGGTCACTACAACGTTTGGGCGAGTTGGCCCCCGTTTGAAGGTATAGCATATTCAAAGAATTATCCTACTCTATACTATCACCTCTGAAAAACATACATTATACAATAAAGAGACTAAGGCATAGAAACGTAGAATAATCCTACACTATACAATAAAGAAATTACAGCCGATTATACCCACTGGGTATTATGGTTCGGCATCAGTGATAATAAAGCATACACAAACAACAAATTACATACACTGGGCAAATACAACTCATACATCATGGACGCGCATCAACATAACTTACCATTTGAACTATAATCTCTTCAGAAAATAGGATTTGCCGGATTTAGATAGCACAAATTTCAGTCTACAAAATCTCCAATTCCTTCGTTGTTACCTCAGTGTCTTGTTTCATTTTTTTTGACTCATGCATCTAATACCTGCATGTCCAGTCTCAACTTGTTGATTGTACGTTCGTAATCATGTACACGTTGTCTTGCCACCTCTAGTTGATGCTCGAGAACATCAAGACATTCCAGCCCAATCCATAATCATTCGGTAATAGCCATGCCACACTGCTCACGGATCTTTGTGTTGATGTCACTTCATCCTGAAATGTTTACGTAAGTACACATGACTAGGGCAAAAATATAGTTACAACGAAGGAAGCGAGCAAGGCAGACTATTTTGTACATGGCAAAAGAGGACTAACAATAATGTTACATGTCATGAACCATAAGCGGTGATATTTTAAAATTATAAAAAGGTAGTATGTGCAGCCTGCATCTAAATCTCTTAGCTCACGGAGGAGCATGATGTTGGGGCCCAATCCAAAACACGGACAAGTTACAAATTTAGACAGACACGTTGCGTAGAAGTAAGCAAGCAGTGGCCATTCTATAGCTCAATTAAAGTCTTAGGGAGCATAATGAACATCAAAGGATTTCATTCAAACATACTACAGCAAGCAAAACTATGCAATCATTAGCCTAGTATAAACTAGATTGTGAGCCTCATTCAATAATAGTTGGTTAATAGACTTCGAAGCTTGAGCACACTTGGCAGAGTAATTAAATGGTAAGGCCTTTAATTATGTCAACTAATAGTTATACAAGTACCCAACATCGGGCATCATTCTTTGGGCATCTCATTAGCGAGGACAAGTAAAGCAATTGAAAAGAGCAAATTAACTATGCCTGAAACAAACAAGGAATTGAACTGTTGAGTTGGATCTTGTGACTTACTTTAACAGTTGAAGAGGCTCAAGCAGCTCCTACTTCTCTTGCAAGGCTCCTTCCTAACATCTTTTACTTGGAAATCCTCAATCTCATCTTCATTTCACCCCCTCTGCAAGGTGACACAAACTAGTTACTCATCTCCTTGGAAGATAAATATGCATACTTTCCAGTCTGTGAACACAAAAGGATGAGATTATAACAAAACAACACCACATAATGAAACATGCCGCATCTCTTACACTTGCACACAATGAAATGAGCATTTACTATGTCTGCACTATGTAAAAACTAGGCATATCTTCGAACTGGATCTCCAGGTACTCTTGGAGAGCCTACTTTAGTGTACAACCAAACCTTTATGTCACCTATGAGTTAGAAAAGGCCCCACTACAGCAGCCCTTAGTGTTTAAATCATTGACAAGCTCTGTAAGAGTGTTAGGTCAAGAACAGCAAGTAATCAAAGCAAACAGTCCTAGTATGGCTGGCTGATGCAAACAAGCAATTGTACAGATGTGTGAGCTAATCTTACATATCAAGAAAAGAAGCAAAGAAGGAGGCTTAAAGACCATCACTTGACTGACCAGATTTAAGGGGCATTTAAACATCATGTGTAACATATGAACTGATACGTCTCCAACGTATCTATAATTTATGAAGTATTCATGATGTTATATTATCCTTCTAGGATGTTTTATATGCATTTATATGCTATTTTATATGATTTTTTAGACTAACCTATTAACCTAGAGCCCAGTGCCAGTTTCTATTTTTTCCTTGTTTTTGAGTTTTACAGAAAAGGAATATCAAACGGAGTCCAAACGGAATGAAACCTTCGGGAGAGTTATTTTTGGAACGGAAGCAATCCAGGGGAATTGGAGTGCACGTAAGGGAAGCAACGAGGAAGGCATGAGGCAGGGGGGCGCGCCCACCCCCTGGGCGCGCCCTCCACCCTCGTGGGCCCCTCGTGGCTCCCCTGACCGACTTCTTTCTCCTATATATATATATATATATCAATATACCCTAAAAACATCGGGGAACAGAATAGATCGGGAGTTCCGCCGCTGCAAGCCTCTGTAGCCACCAAAAACCAATCGGGACCCTATTCCGGCACCTTGCCGGAGGGGTGGATCACTCACCGGTGGCCATCTTCATCATCCCGGCTGTCGTGGAATTAACACGTCAGATGTCCTTAGTGTGAGGACTTAGTCGCGAGGCCAACACATCTATGTGGTAGCTTGAGAGGGGTTGAGCGGAATCGAGAGACGCAACACACAAGACAAGGGTTTAGACAGCTTCGGGACCCGGGAAACATCATCCTGTAAAAACCCTACATGCTGTTTGAGGCTAGGTCTCATTATCATCATGAGGGAGTCGTCTTAAACCGGCTCTCCTCTTTGTGTCTAGCCCTAAGATTGTTTCTTCTTTCTTGTAGCTTGTCCCTCTTTGGGGAGCCCTGCCCCTCCTTATATATGTTGAAGGGGCGGGTTACATGACTAGTCCTAGTAGGATTAGGATTAATATATTACAAGTGGAGTCCTAGTCTTACTTCCTATGTAGGAGAATAGTCCTTACGCTTTCCTCATAAACTGGCCCACCATTAAACGTGAACCGGCCTTCTGGGCCTTGGGCCTTGTCATCCATCTAACCCGCCCACCGGGTTACTAATGAACCGCCAAGACCGGGTGAGTAGCCCGTGAACCGCCAAGCTCCAGGCGGGTTACCAGTGAGTCGTCCAATTCAGCCGGGTTATACTTCCGGCCGGTTTACGCCACGGGGTATATCCCCGACATTAGCCCCCAGTTTAATTTGGATTTATCCATGTTAAACTGATCCTGTAAAATAAACACAATAACAAACTTGACAGGTTGTGCTCCGGGTTAAGAATTCTTGTAAACCGGCACCTGATCATCCTTAAGTCCTTGTCATTTCCTCATTCTAGAAAATCCAGGTCAATAAGCCAGCGTCATACTCAATTTGCTGACATTGGTTTCTCACAGAAAAATATTGTGAAGAATAATCCATTTGAGTCGGCTTCAAAGCGCCGGTTTAAGAAATATTGGTCTTGAAATATTCATCGATATTCAGCGGTTTGAAGATGTAAAAACTTGCGGTTTAACATTACCAAAATGGGCGGGTTATAAAACTGATGATCCCGGATTATGACCGTTTATAGGCGCTGGTTATGATTGTTGCCAACGCCGGATCACACAATTAATCTTCTGATTTGCCAAAAGCGAGAAAAGAAGATGTTCCTCCTTTATATGCATATTACCCGTAGCCCCCAAGTCTTAAGAGGAGAACATAATGATAGCTTAAGACTTGTGTCAATATAAATGTTGCAACCTTGAAGAAATCCAGATTGTTCATCTCGGTTACTAGTCACAATTGAATATTCCACATATGTAGCCCCCAAGTGTCGGGTTGTTATGCTTGCAGAACTCGGGACTTATAATTGCCTTATACTCATAAAAACTTCAACCAATGTAGCCCCCAAGTGCCGTGTCATTATGCAATAATGAGCGGGGACTTTGTAAATATGATCATATAGATTTGAACAGCAGCGTGTAGCCCCCAAGGGCGGGTCATTCTGTAATAACGAAAGCGGGGACTATGTAGATATGATCATGTAGACTTGAATTGTTGAGGAGCAATTGGTAGCCCCAAGGGCGGCTCATTATGATATGATGAGTCGGGTCTTCAATAAAATGAGCAAAAATGACTTTGCATTAGCCCCAAGTGTCATGGTGCATGCTCGCATGGACACGAGACTTGCATATTTGATATAATCTCAACTTTGAATAATGTAGCCCCCAAGTGCGGGGTCGTGAGCTGCAGCGACTTGGGACTATTCCTTCCATTGCGAATAAATCATATTCATATCCATTGTGCTAAAGCGACTTTGAAAACCTCAATCATAATATTAATAACCATAATAAAAATCCAGCCATGTTGGCTATTTGAATAATATAATCCAATGATTTATAAGCACATGATTCCAATGGCGCAATCCAAATATATCTTGGCGACTTATAGTCCAAAGCCGGGCGGTTTAATAAACACCGGACAATTTCTCATCATAGATCGGCGATTTATCGTCTTAAAGCCAGCCAGTTTAATAAACGCCGGTAATTTATAATCATGCTTTATTCAACCTGTTTCGCATACAACAAGTTTAAAGTGTCTGGCGGTTTATCACGGACGGGTCATAATGCCCAACATATAACCCAGGTTTATAACCAAGGCTGCACTTAAGAATAATCAAATATGAAATATATCATACATGTGACATTGAATCACATCGTTGGTTTACCAACTTTTGTAGTAGAGTAATAACCCAAATTTTGAGTAATCGATAACTCCTTCCATATTGTGCGGTTTATGATAAACCGTCGGGGTTGTGATAAACACGGATTAACCATATATAATCTTGGCGACTTATAGTGAAACCGGACCGGGTTAATAATCGCGGATCATAATTAGTCATGTCTTGACAACTTGTGGTTGAAAGTCAAGCGGGTTAATGAACACGGTTTACTCCATAATAAGATGGTAACATAAAATCAAATCGGGCGATAGTCTCGGATTAAGATTTGACCGTGTTCCGCCAATTTGTAATTGATAGTCGAACCGGATTAACAATGTCGATTTAAAACGCATAGCAAGTAAAAGTTTCTTTAGCAAAAAAGAACAGAATTCAAGCAAAGGCAAAATAAAACCATTGCAAATGAGGCTTTGAGCCGATCAAGAGGCATTACCATGGTCGGACATGACCAAGCCCCCAAAAAGGCGTAGCTATGGTTCGAGTCAGCCAGGTCCCCAAATGATGCTTTGGCATTCGCCGATCAAGAGGTGTAGCTATGGTTGGGTTCGACCAAGCCCCCAAGTGATCTTTGTGGCACTATGCCGATCAAGAGGCGTGACTATGGTTCAGACGTGACCACAAGTCCCCAAGTGATGCTTTGGCATTACGCCGATCAAGAGGTGTAGCTATGGTTCGGGTTCGACCAAGCCCCAAGTGATGTTGTGGCACTAGGTCGATCAAGAGGCGTGACTATGGTTCGACGTGACCAAGTCCCCAAGTGATGTTGTGGCTTTTAACCTACCAAATGGCGTTGCTATGGTTCGGACACGACCAAGCCCCCAAGTGATATGTGGCATTGCGCCGATCAAGAGGTGTAGCTATGGTTCGGATACGACCAAAGCCCCCAAGTGATCAATGATATGATAAGCCAATAAGGCATGATACCCATGTTTGAACCGCGCATCATGGCAGCAGGTCCTCTTTGGCACCTTTAACTTTTTGCAAGGGATAAATCCTTCTTGAACCGGACGTTAAAACGGATATTGAGAGCTTCAAAGCTTTGTGGAGACATCTTTCCCTTGAACTGGATTTTAAACCGAATCTTCATTTTCAGCCAGAAATTTTCGACAGCCTTTAAACTTCGAACTTGCGAGAAGTTAATTCCTTTTGAACCGGAAATTATTAAACCGGTTTGAGAGCTTGAGCTTTGTGGGAGAAAGATGTCTCTTGAACGGATTTTAAACGAGTCCTTATTTTGAGCCGGAAATCTTCGACGGCTTTTAAATTTTCATCGATCTAGCGGTAATCTCCGGGCGGGTTACCTTCCTCAATGACCGGAGTTCTTGAATCCATTGAAACGACAATATTTGCTGAGTCATGTCATCATAGCCCCCGAGTCTTAAGACGACTCAAAGAGTTGGCTTGAGATTCTTCATATTTGACCGTGATATAAACTGGTATGAGTCATTCAACAGCTCAGAAATACAATAGTCCCTTTTGCAGTGGATCATTTGCCCTGCATTAAAGAACTTACAAGGCAGAGTAATTGCTCTTTTAAAGAAAGCAGTATGTAATAAAAAATATATTGGATGGATTTCACCTGATATGTCAGGTAGCAGTGATCCACTGCAGAGTAGATGATCACCACAGTGAAGAAATCAGCCACAAGCGCGGACGGATGTAATCCAAACAGCGGGATGGCGACTTGCACATTTATCCGTCGAGCATCATGGCACGGACAAGCACTAGTGCAAAAGTGATGTTGACACGTACCCCTTTGCGACACCTTTTAAGAAATAATGGTCCTGCGAAAAAAAATCCCACAGACCAGAATAATTGTTCTTTTAAAGAATAAAAGCATATCAATAAAAAATCGATTGGACAAACTTCACCTGATTTATCCGGACTATGGATGATCTGTAGATAACTTTTCCTCGGAGCAATCAGTGGCAACCAAACGATTTTTTCTTCGGAGCGATTAGTTGTGTCAATCCACTGTACATCCCACTAGTGAATGACATGGTTAAGGCCAACCATAGAAATGTATTTGTAATCTGTGTGTGCATTCTCCGAGGCACTTTAATGGGTAGTGGTACCGATAATCTCCTCAATTACTGTAGCAGTCCAAACAGACTTCAGACATACACAACGCTCCAGTTTTTTTTGTGAAAACCAAATTATTTTCTCCAGTGTTGATAGCGGCAGGTAGTCATCGGTTTCTTCTCTGTACTTAGAGGCGTAGCCGCGGCTCAAAGCGGCTTGATTGCGGAAGAAGCAAAGCGCGAACCGCAGCTCGGCGAAGGCCATGGAGGTAGCGGTTGCGGCGGTGATGGCGAACCGCAGCGGGTGGCTTGCAACAGATTACCCAAAAGTCAGCCAGCGTGGCGTTTGTAGGGACGGCTCAAGGCCGCAAGAGTGAGACGACGGTGCATGCGTGGCGCGCCGGGCGGCTCAACAGGCGGCTCTCCAAATGATAGCTCTCATAAAGCGTTTTAGCACAGCCACAAGCGGCGTATTTAGGCGGCGGCGAGGCCGCCATGATGGTATTTTGGCAAGGCCGTGGTCGTAGAAGTGGTGTAGTGAGCTGCAGCAGAGGCGGCGCGTCAAGCCGACCACGGCGGGTCGGTAGCGGCGGCAGGCGGGCCATGGCGCAGAGGCGGGGCGATTCCATCAAGGCCCCCAGTGAGGTGGAGCTTGGCAGCTTGGCCAAGGTGGCCGGGTTGTGGTGACGACAGCGTCCGGCGGTTCAACCAGGCTGAACAATGGACCGCTCCAGATCATAGCAGCAGAGGTGGAATCCGGCGGAGCACGGGCGACTCGTGGTGTTCGCGGCTCTCAAAATGCAGAGGGTTCTAGCAAAATCCGGCGGAGCGAGGTCTCCACGACATAAGCGAGCAGCGACTCGGCGTGATGTAGACGCACCACAGCGGCAGGTTGAGGCGAGAGGCAAAAGTGCGGCAGTTTCACGCACGGTACGCCGACTCGGTGGAGGCAAAGTGAGGGCAAGCGGCGGCTCTCGACGGGACAGCCGGCTTGCCGATGGCCGGAGGAGGCGACTCGGAGACGGAGGCGAGGCTGCTGAAGCGTAGCCGGCTTCGGAGACGGAGTTGCGCAAGCATCAACAACATAGTCCAAACCTTGCGGCCGTTTTTTTTATATATGGCCTCGAGAGCCGGGCGCACATCATTAGCTTTTGCTGCCTCACGTCAAATAATAGTACATCACCATATAGCTTTTGGACTCGTACTACTAGTAGCTTGTAGTAGCACTACTCCATTGTTTAATCATGTTTAACTAGTCTTTCCTTGGACCAGCACCACTTTGAGGAGACCAACGAGGCCGACGTGGAGCACGAAAATTGATTGATGCTCCCCGTTGAACTGTTTATCAATGGATTCCTGATTTGCCTCTAAGTGGCACACTGTATCGAGCTGCAGTTTTTTCCTTTGCTCCTCATGAGGTAAATCTGAAACCGTTTACTGAGAGATCTCGGGAGGAGTCCCATTGCAGACCGTCCGAGTACCGTGTGTAGATGCCGATGGACCTGCTTGCGGTAGTCTTGCGACACATCGTCGAGAAAATTCAAAGGTTGATCTGTAGACAAGACCGACTTTGATTTTGAAAAAGTGAATCCACCCACGACTGGCGACGGACGAGTAGATTAGGAAGAACGCCTGTGGCGGAGCTTTTGCATCGGCTCTTCTTGACCCGGAAAATTGTGAACCTCTTGATCCCTAGAAAATCCCTTCAAGAACTCAACACCACCGTGCGCGTGCCCTACGGTGGGCGCCAACTGTCGTGGAATTAACACGTCAAATGTCCTTAGTGTGAGGACTTAGTCGCGAGGCCAACACATCTATGTGGTAGCTTGAGAGGGGTTGAGCGGAATCGAGAGACGCAACACACAGGACAAGGGTTTAGACAGCTTCGGGCCCCGGGAAACATCATCCGGTAAAAACCCTACATGCTGTTTGAGGCTAGGTCTCATTATCATCATGAAGGAGTCGCCGTAAACCGAACTCTCCTCTTTGTGTCTAGCCCTAAGATTGTTTCTTCTTGCTTGTAGCTTGTCCCTCTTTGGGGAGCCCTGCCCCTCCTTATATATGTTGAAGGGGCGGGTTACATGACTAGTCCTAGTAGGATTAGGATTAATCTATTACAAGTGGAGTCCTAGTCTTACTTCCTTTGTAAGAGAATAGTCCTTGCGCTTTCCACATAAACCAGCCCACCATTAAACGTGAACCGGCCTTCTGGGCCTTGGGCCTTGTCATCCATCTAACCCGCCCACCGGGTTACTAATGAACCGCCAAGACCGGGCGGGTAGCCCGTGAACCGCCAAGCTCCAGGCGGGTTACCAGTGAGTCGTCCAGTCCAGCCGGGTTATACTTCCGGCCGGTTTACGCCACGGGGTATATCCCCGACACCGGCGCTCTCCATGACGAGGAGGGAGTAGTTCACCCTCGGGGCTGATGGTATGTACCAGTAGCTATGTGTTTGATCTCTCGCTCTCGTGTTCTTGAGGTGATACGATCTTGATGTATCGCGAGCTTTGCTATTATAGTTGGATCTTATGATGTTTTGCCCCCTCTACTCTCTTGTAATGGATTGAGTTTTCCCTTTGAAGTTATCTTATCGGATTGAGTCTTTAAGGATTTGAGAACACTTGATGTATGTCTTGTCGTGCGTATCTAGTTGGAAATATGCCCTAGAGGCAATAATAAAATGGTTATTATTATATTTATTTGTTCGTGATAATAGTCTATTATTCATGCTATAATTGTGTTATCCGGAAATCGTAATACATGTGTGAATACATAGACCACAACGTGTCCCTAGTGAGCCTCTAGTTGACTAGCTCGTTGATCAACAGATAGTCATGGTTTCCGGACTACGGACATTGGATGTCATTGATAACGGGATCACATCATTGGGAGAATGATGTGATGGACAAGACCCAATCCTAAGCATAGCTCAAAGATCATGTAGTTCGTTTAGCTAGAGCTTTTCCAAATGTCAAGTATCATTTCCTTAGACCATGAGATTGTGCAACTCCCGGATACCGTAGGAGTGCTTTGGGTGTGCCAAGCGTCATAACGTGGCGGGTGACTATAAAGGTGAACTACGGGTATCTCCGAAAGTGTCATTGGGTTGGCACGAATCGAGATCGGATTTGTCACTCCGTATGACGGAGAGGTATCTCTGGGCCCACTCGGTAATGCATCATCATAATGAGCTCAATGTGACCAAGTGTCTGGTCACGGGATCATGCATTACTGATGCGAGTAAAGTGACTTGCGATAACGAGATTAAGCGAGGTATTGGGATACCGACGATCGAGTCTCGGGCAAATAACGTACCGATTGACAAAGGGAATTGTATCACGAGATTGATTGAATCCTCGACATCGTGGTTCATCCGATGAGGTCATCGAGGAGCATGTAGAGCCAACATGGGTATCGGATCCGTTGTTGGTTATTGACGGAGAGGTGTCTCGGTCATGTCGCATGTCTCCGAACCCGTAGGGTCTACACACTAAGGTTCGGTGACTCTAGGGTTGTAGAGATATGAGTATGCAGTAACCCGAAAGTTGTTCGGAGTCCCGGATGAGATCCCAGATGCCACGAGGAGATCCGGAATGGTCCGGATGTAAAGAATTATATATAGGAAGTCAGGTTTCGGCCATCGGGAAAGTTTTGGGGGTCACCAGTATTGTACCGGGACCACCGGAAGGGTCCCGGGGGTCCACCGGGTGGGGCCACCTATCCCGGAGGTCCCCATGGGCTGAAGTGGGATGGGAACCAGCCCCTGGTGGGCTGGTGCGCCCCCCCTTGGCCCCCCTGTGCCTAGGGTTGGGAAACCCTAGGGGTGGGGCGCCCACACAGCAGGGGGGCAAGCCACCCCGGGCGCCCCTAGGAGATTGCATCTCCTAGGGCGGCGCCCCTAGGAGGCCTATATAAAGAGGGGGAGAGAGCAGCCGAACCCATGCTCTTGGCGCCTCCTCTCCCTTGCTACACCTCTCCCTCTCGCAGGCGCTTGGCGAAGCCTGCCGAGATCGCTGCTTGCATCCACCACCACGCCGTCATCTTCTTTGGATCTTCATCAACCTCTCCTTCCCTTGCTGGATCGGCGTCCTTGGGCGGCGGCGGGTTCGTCGGGCGCTGGTGAGGGCGGGGCGGATCGAGGTGAGGAGAGGAGGGGGCGGCGGGTTATAAAGGGGGAGGGGCGCCGGGTGGCTTGGGAGGGGCACGGGTCCGGGTCGGAGCCGGACTCGGGAGGCGTCTTGTGGCGGGCACCACATGGGCGGCGGCTTGGCGAGAGGGAGAGGGAGGCGGCGCTGGGCCGGGCCTGGCTGGCTGGGCCGGCTGGGCCTTGGCCCAGGGGGGGGCGATTTTTTTTTAAATTAAAATTTAAAACAAAACGAACTAAAAAAAAACCAAATGAACTCCGATTTAAATAAAACAAATTTTCCCCGACTCCTAAAAATGAGTCGAACAAAAAGAACTTTAAAAATGGCATATATGCATAATTTTTTTAAAATGTTCATTTTTGCCTAAGCAAAATAAATCTTCCAAAAGCCAAATTTGGTTTATTTATAAAACCTTCATTTTCCTAAATTTTGGGAAAGTCATATTATTCCCTCTCCAAATATTTTTATAGGAAAAACTTTATGAAGATAATTTAAATAAATCCAAAGGATCCTATTTTCAAAATTTGGGAAATCCCAAATATGAAAATAATGAAACTTCAACTCCTCAGAGGGTCCTCGAGTTGCGTGAAATTTCTAGGATCGGAAAATGTGAGGAAAATATGATATGCATGATGACCTAATGTATAACATTCCAAATTGAAAATTTGGGATGTTACACAAAGTGCAATCACATGTATGATTAACGTAAAACTGATATATACCTCATAAGTCACAGCGGAAACAAATAGTCGGGTGTGGAGTCCCATCAACGCCATCGGCAGGTTGAGTGTAGACCGTAACCCTGTATCGTAACTCTTACTCGTCGAAGAAAAAATCCTGCAACATGATACGTTGCAGCCGTGTAGGTCAGTACATTGAATGTACCGGCAAGATCACAATAAGAGAAAACAGATGATAAACTATACTATATGCAGTATGGCTTTGTGGCTCTGTATCTGAATTTGGTTTGCGTAAAAGCTGGTTTTATTTTACCTACATCAAAGGAATAAATGAAGTCTGTACTATGGAGTTTTCTATCATGACATGGTTCCGCCAACCGATGTCTCATAGCCCAAGGTCATCATAAGTTGCCCACAATTAAGTTATCAATCCGGTGTTGAGAGTTCCGAGATAGATCCAAGTCCAGAGGCTCAAATTGTCCGTAACCGGGGACACGGCTAATCGATTAGGTTATAACCCTCTGCAGAGGTTTGTACACTTTACCCGCAAGATTCGATCCCTCTCTTTACGTTCTCGCACTTGAGTGTTTGAGAACAAGATGACCAAACATGGTCTTCCAAAGAGTTCCTCGACCACCGTCCGGTACTCAACCCATCCTACCGTAGTTCTACATCTGCTAGTACCGTCCCAGCCAGAGTCACAACTAAGGTCAACCAAGCGAGCCCATAATGACTTGCGGTTGCAGGTAAGCTTCCGGCGTGAAGTATTCTTCCGTCTCTTTGAGTCTGGGTGAAGCTTTCCATAAGATGTCATGGCGCTTCTCCATGCATCCCGCCAACCACTGGTTTCTCCAGGTGCCCGTCAACCGTCCTTCACCCAAGAGTGTGTATTGAATTCTTGTCTTGAGTCTTGAAGTCTTGAGGCCTTGAAGATGCAGTCCTTGCAGATTCCATCATGGAGTTGTCGTCATTGACGTTGAATCCTCCATTCTCACACCACTCCCGAGTACTCATACCAAACCCCGTCTACTATAGCGTAGCATTAAATAAAATATCGTCCCGGGCTTGGTAACAAGGGGGTGGGTTCCTACCTCATGCATACTACTCAACTACAAGGATTCAATAACACTACTGAGGGGTGGTTGCAGAGATGTCACTAAATGCAATAAAACATAGGCATGAAAGCATGGTCAAAGTGAACTTGCCTTGCTGACGATCTTCGAAAACTAAGGACTCGTGGTAGCAAGCTTCGCACTCCGGAAATTCTACCGAGACAAACAATGATCCCAGTAAGCATATAGCATAGGATCACATAATACAATAGCATAACAATAGCAACATAACACATCAAAACAACCAAATCAATTCCAAAGGGAAAACTCAAAGAAAACCAACTCAAATCTTTCCTACTTCTACCACAACTAAAAGCAGTTTTATATAATAAAAATCTTCTTAACATAACCTAAGCATGAGTTTTATGTTAACTAAACAGAAAATATTTCATTAAGCAACTAGGAGCAAAAAGAATTAATTTAAAAGCTATTATAAAACTCCTATTAGGCCTAATCCAATTTCTATTAAGAAAATAAAATAAAACTGTTATTTATTATAAATAAAAGTTCATCCTATTAAGTGGCAGAAACTATCCTAGAATAATCAATCACATGTTAAAAATAAATTTATTTACTAATTAAAATAATAGGAAAAGCAGTAGCTAGTTAATTAATTAGGATTAACAAGATTCTGCTTAAAACTATTTATTTATTAATCCTAAAATACCCAAATTAATTTCTATGGTTTGGCAATGTCAAAATAAAGTTGGGACAAAAGAATCATCCAAAATAATTTTTCTAACTCAAGTTATAGCAGATTTACTATTCTGACTAAAACTAAATTAAGGCAATTTTAATTAATTTTAACATAGCTAAATATATATTCTACAGAAACTATAGAAAATTTGCAACCCAACAAAAAAAGAATCATCTAAAAATAATAAACAGAATAAAAGATATGAATTTTTCAAAACAGAAACTATTCTGTTAAAACAGAAAAACAAAAATAAAAGAAAAAGGCCTAATGGGCCTAAACTGTGCACTGGGCGTCAAATAACCTAAACGGGCCTAGGGTTAAACTAAAACGGGCCGGGCTAATAAAAATAAACCCTAATGAAAATAAACCATGAACTAAACCGGGCCGGTCCGGTTTATTTTAAAAGAGATACCCCTTCGGGGGCGATCTAATCTAGACCGTTGGTGGCGCATCGGACGGGGGAGGGGGGTTCCGGTGACTTACCGGCGTCCGACGGCGGCGGCGGGCGGCGATGAGTCTGGCGAGGCTCGGGCGTCGGTGAGGTCGAGAGTGGCTTGTCGGGTGCGGGAAGCTCGGGAGGCTTCGTGGAGTCGGTGGGGTCGGGGTGGCTAGGGCGGCGACGCGACGAGAATGGCGGCGGGGGGGACTCGGGCTCCAGCGAGCTCGTCTGAGGAGAGGGGTCCGCGAGGTGCTAGGGGAATGGGGTGCAGGCGTCGACTTAAATAGGCGGGGGGGGCTCGGCCTGCAGAAGCGATCGGAGGATCGGGATCCGGATCTCATGAGATCCGCGATCCATGGCAACGGCGAGCGTGGCGTGGGCGAGGTTGACGAAGGGGTGGGGTCCGCTGTCGGTGAGAGAGAGAGAGGCGAGGCGAAGGGCGACCGCGCCAAGGGTTTTCGGGCGAGCGAGAGAGGCTGGCTCGGTCGGCTGGGCTGGCCTCTGGGCCGCTCGGTGGGCCGACGATGGGGTTTTGGCCATTTGGGCGGCTGGGTCTGGCTGGCGCTGGGGGGGTTTCTATTTTTGAATTTTTTTAATAAAACAAAACAGAATTAAAACAATAACTATAAATATTTTATATAGGATATATATATACCAAAATGATCAGGGAATATTCCTATCATTTGAACATTTTCCAAAGGCAAAATCCAAACTTTATAAAATCCATTTTTTCAAATTCAAATAAAATTCAGATTTGAATCCACAACTTTTGGCATTGTTTCCTCTGATATTTTTGGAGTGTCATGTTTGCTCCTCTCATACTTTTGATCAAGTATTTATCAGGCATAGTTTTTGAAATGATTCCCACTTGCCAAAGTTTGAATTCAAATTCAAAACTTAAAATTTGAAAGAGGGTTTCAAAGCACTTTCAAATGACTTTCAACATGATACTTTTTAACTTCCAACTCATATTTCATATAATTGAAGAAGTCATTTTATCTTCCCTCATGAAAATCATTGAGTTGCATAAAGCTTTGAATTTGAAATATTCCCAAATGAAATTCAAATCTTTTCCAAAACCCTATTCATTTCAAAATGGAAGAAGTCATGTCATCTTCACTCTAGGGATTGGTGTTGGAATGAACTTGAATTCATTGAGATTCAAAAGGCAAAGGAGAAGGTTTTGGGAAAGTCATTTCATTCCCACTCATTCAACTTTCAAAAGTTTCAAGTTTCACTCAATCAATCAAACCAAAAATCAGACAACAAGCATAGTTATTTATTTAATATAACATTCCAAAATTTAGAATTTTGGGATGTTACAAACCTACCACACTTAAAATGAATCTCGTCCTCGAGATTCAAGAAACTAACAAGAAAGGTTAGGGGTTGGGGGTCTTCTAGCAGATCCGTCGGTCGGAATGGTCTAGTGTGCTACCACACTTAAAAGCAAGGTTATAGTTCCAATAAACTCAGATACTTCCTCTGGAGGGCTGACAATGTATGTCTCTTCACATATCTTACAACAGCTCCTTCATTAAAGCTCTTCTGTCAGAAGCATAGAGTTTTCCTCAGAATCTTGGGTCGGTTCGTCAAAGTTGTGGTTCGTCCGAGACTGGATCTTCTTAGCTGATAGGTCTGTGTCCACTCTAAACAACTATCGAAACACTCATGGTGGTCTACCATTAATGGTTTCTCCTGCAGAAAACGGGTCTGGGTTGAACTTCACCGTATAACCTATGATTGGCAACGGTTGCCTGTAAAGGGGTTCCATCGTCCTACCATTCTATGGTTTTATGGCTTGTCGCGTCGACACTCTTCAAAGGTTTTCAAGGCTCTCTGATTTTCCATCAACATATGATAGTGCATGATAGAAGTCTTCGGTATGGGGGCCAATCCATCCCGTACTTGAATCATTACCACACACGTAAACAGTGAATCACGTATTCTAACACTTGGGCATACTCACCAGCATTGCAGAATTTCTCTTGTTCTCGAACTGTTTTCGAGTAAATCCATGGTTTCTGCAGGCCAAACAAAACATCTATCGTTACTTCACCACTCTTAGGTTTTTTTGCGTAACCTCCTACGAAACGTATGCTGATTGGATCACTGATTCTTCCAAATTATTCCTTTATCAAGGTTACATCAGTTCCTTTTCAAAATCCTGGGCCTGTGGGTTATGGCCCACTTCAACACTAGTGCAGCTTTAACTTCATCCTTGGAGTAACTCTCTTGTTCCATATTACACCTCCTTTAAATCCAGTAGTACTCTATTTCTGCATACCATCATATCAAAAGCAAAACTCCAACTTATTTCGCCCAGTTACCTTCTATGAACCGTCATGAATAACACATTTCTTTGTTCATTGATCCTGTGGTTTTACGGAGTACTACGACACCAAAGAAAAATGCACTAGCTTATCCATAAATCTCGTTATTTTCATATCATTCTTTCATTACATCCTTAACCTTTTTCGTAAATCCAAATTTCAAAAAGGTACTTTGTTACAAATGTTGCCACCCACATGGTTTGGTATGGTCAGAAATTACTTCCAACTTTATTTATTTATCCTCCTCGAGGATTCTTCAGTCCCACTGGAATTGTGCGACATGTGCCTTGAAATCTTCAATCTTCTGTTTCATCGTGGTGGCCTTGAGCTTCACCTCCATCATCTCCGTATGTACTTCGCTTAGGTATTCCTGAGTATAACGGAGTCTTGCTTCAAGTATTTCTTCGATCGGGTATGGCTTCCATGGCTGCTTCACGAACAGCATCGAAGAAAGTTTCTTGTGGCACACGTGAAATGAAAAGTACTGCCCCATCATCTTTGGGCAAACTCCTTTCAAATGGTGGAGGTGTACCTCCACATACCAAAGTTCCACTCCTTTTGCATGAAGGGTAGCCTTTGTAGACCTGCATCTCCTTCAAGGTGAATATGCTTCATCATGTCCTTTAGGATCTTCGGTAATCATGATCACTTGTCGGGTCATGATCGTTTCCGACCTTTAAGGAAAGACTCGTTAAGTGTCGTCATCTGCAGTTTGAAAAGTAAATGATGCTCGAGTAGGGTACTTATCTCCGAGGCACACATTCATATCATCCAAACAAAACTTCAAACTCAATTTCCAATTTCCTGTTTATGCATCACAACTCACCTTCTTCCATGTTCATCAAGAATATTAATTTCCAAGATAAAATATGACAACTCCTTAAAGCTTTTCAGCATGTGACATTACAACTTTATTGAGTCATGAACTATTACAATCTCTGAGAAATCTATTACATAACTCAACTTATTGAGCTCATGAAAAGGAAATTGCTTTCTACTACTCTTATTATCCATATCAAAATTCCAACTACTCAACTCCAGCTTTCATCTTGTCGGGACATTTAATAGCATAATGTCCTGCCTCCTTGCAGCAAAAACAAATGACTTCCGACATGTCTCGGGGCTTCTTTGTGATTATGCGGGCTCCTTGCAGCGAAAACAAATGACTTCCGACATGTCTCGGGGCTTCTTTGTGATTATGCGGGCTCCTTGGATTGTTGGCTTCTTTTCTGGGCATTTACTAGCGAAATGACCTAAATCCTTGCATCTGTAACAAGTGATATGACTTAGGTCCTTCTCTGCAAAAATTGCGTTGTTCTCGGGTTGCCTTCTTTTCTCTTCTGGATTTCTCTGTAATGATCGAGTTTCTATCTCCCGAGGGTCAAACTTCACTTCTGCTGTCGGAAATATCCCGATACTCTTTTCTTTCCTTGGTGCAATCTTGTGAAAATGTCCTTCTTCTCCACATGAATAGCGAGCATTGGAGTAAAATCTGTTGAGACCTCCATCCAGGTCTTCAACACTTTCATTCATTACTGGTTCTTCTAGATCTTCCTTGAGGGCTTCTTTCATTCCATCTTCCTTCTTGAATAGTTTGTTGCACCGTGGAGTAAATGTGACACTTGCACCGGTAGTGGGTGGTTCCTTCACACGAAGCAAGTCACACGCTAGTTGGGCATTCCTCGGTGGGTGTTTCTCCTCACAATGAGGGCATCCATCTTTGTGTTCCTCCTGGTGTGTCCTATTTCTCCATAAATCTTGCGAGCACAAGGTTTACTTCTTGGTGCATCATTGTGTTTCCGGATAAGGCGTGATTTCAACAGGTCTTCTTGAATTCCTCCCAAGTTCTTGCTCCATTAAATCCTGTATGGCTTGATGCATGTTCCACCAGGTTGCAGCACTTTACGTAAAGTATTGAAGAGCATATTGAACCTCATACTTCCTTGAAACCAAATTGCTCCAAGTGATTTTCCATGTTACGCATCCATAGCTCTGCCTCGGGCTGAGTCTTCGGTCCAGAGAATATCAGTCCAACTTCATTCATCATCTATGGGGTTCAAGGGTTTTAGGGTGAGATGAGAGAGAGGTGGGGAGGGATATACACACAATACAAACAATAGTTTTTGAAGAAACAGGTTTTATTTTTGGGGTTGTCGGGAAAACATCAAACAAAGGACAGCTCACAAATCATCGCATCTAACGTAAGTGTATAACAGGGGTTTGGTCTTCTAAAGGTCAAATAATTTTTTTTTCAGATCCTTCAAGTCATCGGAGTCTTCAACTGTTGTACTTCAATTCTTCTAATACATGGTGAGATCCTCTTTTACTCTGAAGTGGTCATCAGTTCTCCGATATCAAATCCTTCTTGGGCGTCTTGATTGATCCTCCGGGTGATCAAAGGATAAGGGGTATATTCTAACTATTTGAGGTGAGAGTGTCGGAAGAGATGAGAAGTAAGAGTCTTTTGTAAATAGAGTTTTGAGGTATCCTGTCCTAGGGCTTTTCCGGTTTCTAGGGTCACGTCCTACACCAACATGTGCCCCGATACCATTTACATGGCGACCCGACCTCGAGACGGTCAAGCCTCGTGTTGCTGTGCCATCCTCGATCAAGATCTTTGGCGCTACAAGACATCAATGTATATATCAAAGTGTAGCGACCAGACCGAATGGATCAAGTCTCGTGCTCGGTGTCATCCTGGATCGATGAATTGACACCACACAAGATTTCAAGGATTTATAGCGAGTAGCAATCACACACTTATTACATGGTTGTCCACAAGGGAACTTATTACAATAATATGGCTTAAGGCCATCTAACAATAACAGCGAAGGCTTGGAAGATAAGCGAGTCCATCAACTCCAACGGCATCACTGAGTATAGAACCACGACCTAACACCTTACTAAATAAATGCGAAAAGTCATAGCGTGAAAAGTTGCAGCCAAAACGGGTCAACACATGGAATATCTTGGCAATGTAACACATAAGAGCAATGAATGAATAAGCCTATCTGCATGCATATATGGCTGGTGGTAAGGCTCTCTGGTTACATTTGCATAAAGCTGATTTTCCCTACATCAAAGGAATAATTTTATTTAACTATCATGGTGGTTGTTAAACATTGAGAATGGTTGACACATCCTCAATCCCAATTAAAAGTACTCATCAAAACCCAATAACTTTTATTAGAAGTAACATGTTGAGATTCACATGATATTCAATTACAGGATACTCAAATTGTCCATAACCGGGGACACGGCTAATCATGATTAGTTTATACACTCTGCAGAGGTTTATGCACTTTTCCCCACAAGACTCGATCGCCTCCGCTTGGTTCTCGCACTACATGGTGTTTGAGAAGCGGATGACCGAGACATAGTCTTTCGAAGCGCTAGCACCTTACATGTGGGTAGACCGTACCAACCTACATCCCCTACATCAGCTAGCCTACCGTAAGAGTTCGCACGACTTAGTCAACTACGCCAGAGCCCATAATTGGCTTGTGGCTGCACACGGAAGTTTCAGTTTGAATAATCTTATGATCCCTTAGAGCACGGGTGGCGGTCCGAAGAAATCTGAGCAAGTCTGATGGAAACCAGTGCCTCAATCCACCCAGATGTGTGTTTAGGTTGCCACCTTAGATAAACCATTAATTAACAATCTCACATCATCATGGATATTCACTCACCCAATCCACGTCTACTAGCATAGCATAGCATGAACAAGCAAGCGTAGAAGTAACTCCCAAGGTTTCATAAGTAAAACAGTAATAGGTACTACCTCAATCTACTTCCCATCCCACAATTTAATTAGATCCTAACCATGCAAGTGTTCGAGGAATAGATCTAATGCATAAAAACTGGGTATGAGAAGGGTATGATCAAAGTGTTACTTGCCTTGCTGATGATCCGCGAGACCTAGAGATTCAAGTAACAAGCGGCGCACTCGGGTGATCTAACGCAGACAAACAACAAGCATACAATAAGTACTCATCTAATGCACGGGGAAATCTCGAATAAAAGATCTAACCAGAAAGTTCAACTTAAGAACCCTGGTTGCAAAAGAATCGAATCAAAATAAACTCCGAAAGTCGAAACTCGAGAGAGAACGACTCGGTTTAGCAATCTGAAATTAGGTCAAAATTTCACAGTAGCAAAACTCTGTGAAAGTAGGGTAGTCGAACGGCGGTTTCGTTCTGAAACTCGAGCACTTGAATCACCGATTCCGATAAGCGAAGCGAGAAATAAAACAGATTTGAAAATCGGATCTCGAATCGAATCGAAAAATAACGGATTAAATCCGATTAAAAGAAAACGACGAATGGTTTAAATAGCGGACGTTAGTTAACGAACGAATCCAACGAACGCGTTCATTAAAACGAACGGTTCGGTGAGCGTTAGTTAAATAAGAAAACCGAAAAAATAAAACCAATCTAGGTTTTTTAAAAACCGAACACATTTTTTTAAATAAAACCGGATCGGGTTTTTTAGGGAAAACGGATCGGGCGCGAGGCTACCTCCGGTGATCTCTCGGCGGGGTCCGCGGGCTCGGCTAGCGGGGTCCGGCGTTAGGGAGGCGAGGGCGGCGGGTTCCGGGGCCGGGCGGCGGGGAACGGGGCGGCGTCGGCGCCCTTGGGCGGCGGCGGGTTCGGCCGGGCGCGGGGAGGGCGGGCGGCGGATCGAGGTGAGGGAGAGGGGGGGGGCGGGTTATAACGGGGGAGGGGGCGCCGGTGGCTTGGGAGGGGGCAGGGGTCCGGCTCGGAGCCGGACTCGGGAGGCGTCTTGTGGGCACACATGGGCAGGCGGCAAGGCGTCTTGTGGAGAGGGAGGCGGCGCTGGGCCGGGCCTGGCTGGCTGGGCCAGTGGGCCTTAACCCAGTAGCGTGATTTTTTTTAAATTAAAATTTAAAACAAAACGAATTAAAAAACCAAATGAACTCCGATTTAAATAAAACAAATTTTCCCGACTCCTAAAAATGAGTCTAACAAAAGAACTTTAAAACGGCATATATGCATAATTTTTTAAAATGTTCATTTTGCCTAAGCAAAATAAATCTTCAAAAGCCAAATTTGGTTTATTTATAAAACCTTCATTTTCCTAAATTTTGGGAAAGTCATATTATTCCCTCTCCAAATATTTTATAGGAAAAACTTTATGAAGATAATTTAAATAAATCCAAGGATCCTATTTTCAAAATTTGGGAAATCCCAAATATGAAAATAATGAAACTTCCAACTCTCTCCGAGGGTCCTCGAGTTGCGTGAAATTTCTAGGATCGGAAAATGCGAGGAAAATATGATATGCATGATGACCTAATGTATAACATTCCAAATTGAAAATTTGGGATGTTACAAACCTACCCCCTTAAGATGAATCTTGCCCTCGAGATTCGGGTTGGCTAGAAAATAGGTGTGGGTGGTCCTTAAGCAAAACTTCCTCTCTTTCCCAGGTGGCTTCATCCTCAGTGTGGTGGCTCCACTGAACTTTGCAAAACTTGATAACCTTGCTGCGGGTAACTCTGCTGGCATAATCGAGAATCTTAACCGGTTTTTCCTCATAGGTCAAGTCATCCTTCAACTGAATTGCTTCCAGTGGCACTGTGTCTCTTAACGGTACCTCTGCTATCTCGGGGTGACATTTCTTCAACTGAGAAACATGAAATACATCATGAACTCCTGACAGTCCTCCTGGCAATTCCAATTTATACGCAACTTCTCCCATGCGTTGCAAAATCTTATACGGTCCAACGAAACGGGGTGCTAACTTTCCTTTCACTCCAAAACGCTTAACTCCTCGAAGCGGGGATACTCGGAGATATGCTCTGTCTCCAACTGCATACTCAATCGCTTTGCGCTTTGAATCGGCATAGCTCTTCTGTCTGGACTGGGCTACCTTGAGCCTGTCTCGAATCAACTTAACTTTCTGTTCAGACTCCTTAATCAAATCTGGTCCAAACAACTGACGATCTCCAGTTTCGTCCCATGACAACGGTGTCCTGCACCTTCTTCCATACAAAGCCTCGAAAGGTGCCATCTTCAAGCTGGTTTGGTAATCATTATTGTAGGAAAATTCTGCATACGGCAAATTATCCTCCCAACTAGATCCATAATCTAGTGCACAAGCTCTCAAAGATGTCCTCCAAAATCTGATTGACTCTCTCGGTCATCCATCGGTCTGTGGGTGGAAAGCTGTCTTCAATTCAATCGGGTTCCCAATGTTTCATGTAATTGGTTCCAAAATTTCAAAGTAAACTGGGTTCCTCTATCCGATCTGATGCTCCTCGGAACTCCGTGTAAGCACACAATTCTGGTCATGTATATCTTTGCCAACTTAGCACTGCTATAAGTAGTCTTGACCGAATGAAATGAGCTACCTTGGTCGACGGTCGACTATGACCCAAATCGAGTCATATCCTGATCGGGTCTTTGGCAAACCTGTGATGAAATCCATGCCTAGTTTATCCCACTTCCATTCGGTATCGGCAGCGGTTGTAACAATCCTGCTGGCTTCGATGCTCTGCCTTTACTTTCGACATACGTGCAAACTGCTACATACTACGCAATATCCTTCTTCATTCCGGTCCACGGAAAATATTCTTCAAATCCAAATACATCTTGGTATTTCTGGGTGAATCGAATAGGGTGAATCATGGGCTTCTTGTAAAATCAACTTCCGATCTACGGGTCATTGGGCACATAAACACGGTCTTCAAACCATAGGGTATCGTGCTCATCCTCACGAAATCCTTTAGCTTTTCCTTTGCTCATTTTCTCCTTTATAGAGGCAACTTCCTTATCTGCCTTTTGGGCTTCTCGATTTTGTCCATCGATGTCGATTGAATCTCCAATGCTGCTACATAGCCTCTGGAACTATTTCCAAACATAGCTCTCGAAGGTCCTCGGCTAACTCATTGGGTATCCCTCCCATCATTAGGGTATTGACGTGGCTCTTACGGCTCAAGGCGTCTGCTACAACATTAGCCTTTCCGGGGTGATAATGCAATCTCATATCATAATCCTTGATAAGTTCTAACCATCTCCTTTGTCTGAGATTCAATTCCTTCTGTGTGAAGATGTACTTCAAACTCTTGTGATCCGTATATACTTCACAATGATTTCCAATGAGAAAATGTCTCCACGTCTTCAAGGCATGCACAACGGCTGCTAACTCCAAATCATGAGTGGCATAATTCAACTCATGGGGCTTAAGTTGTCGTGAAGCATACGAAACAACTCTTCCTTCCTGCATAAGCACGGCTCCAAGTCCTCGACGTGAAGCGTCGCAATACACCTCATAATCCTTAGTTTGATCTGGCAATATCAAAACTGGTGAGGTAACCAATCTTTTCTTCAACTCCTGAAAACTTGCCTCACAGTCCTTAGTCCATATGAATTTGTTTTCCTTCTTCAACAATTCAGTCATAGGCTTTGCAATTCTTGAGAAATTCTCAATGAATCTTCGGTAGTATCCTGCGAGTCCAAGGAAACTCGAATCTCTCCAACTGTCGTTGGTGCTTCCCATTTGGTTCTGGTCTCAACTTTTGTGGGGTCAACTGCTATCCCTTCTCCGGATATAACATGTCAGAAATCCAACTTCCTTTAGCCAAAACTCACATTTGCTGAACTTGGCATACAACTGGTGTTCCTCGGTTTCTCAAAACCAATCGCAAATGTTCCTTGTGTTCCTCTTCATTCTTGAAAAAACTAAAATGTCATCAATGAACACCACGATTTAACTTATCCAAAAACTCCATAAACACTTTGTTCATCAGGTTCATGAAATAGGCTGGTGCGTTAGTCAGTCCAAATGACATAACGGTATACTCGTACAGTCCATATCTCGTGGTAAACGCTGTCTTGGGTATATCTTGCTCCCGAATCTTCAATTGATGGTACCACGATCGCAAGTCGATCTTGGAAAACACTTTGGCTCCTTGCAAGCGATCAAATGATCATTTATCATCGGTAGTGGGTACTTGTTCTTGATTGTTACTTCATTCAATCCACGGTAATCAACAACCATTCTCAAAGATCCATCCTTCTTCTCCACTAACAAAACGGGTGATCCCCAAGGTGAAGAACTTGGGCGAATAAAGCCTTTATCCAATAGTTCCTTAATCGCTTCTTGATTTCCGCCAAATCCTTTGCGGGCATCTGTCGGATCGCTTCGATATCGGGCCTGTTCACGGCAACAGCTCGATCAAAAACTCAATGTCTCTATCCGGTGGCATTCACAGCAACTCTTAGGAAATACATCAGGATAATCCTTTACCATCGGTACTTCTTCTGTACCACTCTGATAAGCAATTAACTTGTGCTCTCCTCGGCTCGTGCCGTGATAATGCATTTAATCCTCCTTCCTTCGGTGTGGTGAGCAAAATTGACCTTGTGGTACAATCTATGTTTCCTCCATACTTTGATAACCAATCCATACCTAATATCACATCCAATCCTTGGGATTCCGTAACTATTAGGTCCGAGGGAAAACATAGTGTCCAATCCTTAGTGGCGGTCGATCACACCATTTACTAGCCATGTACTCTGCTCGGGTGAGGTTACTAGCATGGGTGACCTAAGGGCTTGGGTTGGTAACTTGTACTTATCCACAAATCCCTTGATATGTATGAATCGATGCACCAAGATCGAAAAGAACAACTGCAGAAATGACTTAACCAAAACTTACCGATTCTTGCATCGGGCTGATCTTCAACCTCCTCCACATCAATGTGGTTCACCCGTCCCCTGTTGAAAGGGTTTGGCTTCTTTCGAGCTTCCATTGCCATTTCCATTCGGCCTACAGGCGTCATTTGCATAGTGCCCGGTCTTGCGGCACTTAAAGCAAGTAATGTGACTCAGTCTACCTTGGATGGTGTAGACGGGTTGGTGCGATTCTGTCCGTTGCTTCCTCCATTCCCGTTCCCATTCTTGGTGCCATTATGGTTATCGAATTACCTCCTCCATGGGTATCTGAAACTGAATTCGGATTTAGGGGTATAACGAGGCTTCTGCTGGGATCGAGTTATACTTCCCTTGTCCATACTTCCGCTTGCAGTTCTCAATTCTTCTTTGCTTCCTTCAATCATGAGAGCTCGGTCTACTAACTCCTGGTAGTTGTTGAAACTTGCTACCATCAACGGCATGCTGAACTCATCATTCAGTCCTTCTAGAAACTTCTCTGTTTAGCTGCATCATAGCAACGTCATCCGGGGCATAACGTGCTAATTTGCTAAAGTCATCCACGATCTTGTGTGATCCTTCCTCCTTGGCGTGGTTGCGAAACTCACGCTTCTTCATAGCCATGGCTCCTGCTGAAACATGGGCGGTCTGGCTTCTTGCTGAAACTGGTCCCATGTGGCGGTGTCTCACGGGTAAGTGGCTGTGAAATTCTCCCACCATGCTTCTGCGGGTCCTTCAAGCTGATGTCTGCAAACTTCACTCTTTCACCATCTGTGCATCCTGCAGTGGTCAGCTCCTTCCTATCTTGCGGAGCCACCATCTGCTACAATCGGCTCGGTGCTCTTCGGAATACACCGGCGGGTTCATCTAAGAAGCGAGTCGATGATCCGCAGTGGTGGTGGTGGCGGTGGGTTGTTATTGTTGTTGTTGTTACGCACCAATGTTTGAATCGGGGTATTCTGCTGCTGGATCAATTGGGTGATCTCTGGCGGAAAAAGCGAATCCGGGGTCGCGTCTCGGAGGCATCTGATGGGTTTAGAAGAGAAGAGAAATGTAGAATAGAATGAGGTCTAAGGGAATCACTACCCAATGCACAATGAGCAAAAGCACACAAAATCACTTCATTCAATCAAACAAGGGCTTACAACGATCTAACTATCGCAAAAGTGCGTGTACTATAATGTTTACATGGAGGGAAATACTACTAATATGTGGGGGACTTCTACTAATTTGAACCGGTGGAAGACTCCATGATGTCTGCTCCAGCTTCGTCTTCAAAGTCGGGTTCACTTGGATCCGAATCTGTGTCGTCGATGTTAATGTAGTCGCTTGGGTATTCGACATTCGGTCTTCATTCCTGGCGCCAACTTCTTCTTGAGTTCTTGATCTCGTACTTAAGATCGTTATTGTGTCTTGCCGAGCTACGATCTCGTCCATGTAGTCCTTGCGTGTAGTCTTTAGTTCTTCTTCGATTCGATGATCCTTCCCTTTGTCTTCTGCAACTCCAACATGTCATTGCACATTTGGTTTTCCTGGCGTCGAATGTGCTGATTTAACTCCTGGATGAAAGCTGCAATGGATCTATCCTTCTTGGTGTTGACGACGTCCCAGTTGTCATCTCGGCGTCCGCAAATCTGGTAGATGGTGTCCTTGAGATCTTCTTGATAAACTTCTCCAATGCGTCCCATGGTGATGTGAGCTGCCATGCTCTTTCCCAAACTCCAAGTTGGTGCACTGAAAACACTATCTATAGGCTTGGTGATTGGGGCGAATGTCCTTCCTGGAACGTGAGCATGAATCTTCCAGCGCTCCTCTTCAGGCAGAGTGGCGTTGAAAGTCCCGGTGAAGCTTGGTAATCCAATGTTCAGGTACTTAGTGACTTCCTTCAAGTGAAATCCAAAAGGTGTGCCTTCATCCGGTTGGGTGTACTTGATCTTCGCGTCCGTCATCCTAGAGAGAGTAGAAAAGATGAGGAGTTAGAAAATGGGAAGAGAGTAGTGGTCTATGGCTTTATCTTAGTGGTCGTGTCCTACAGTCAGCGTGTGCTCTGATACCATTCTCTGTAGCGACCAGACCCGAATGGATCAAGTCTCGTGCTCAGTGTCATCCCTGGATCAGTAATCCTGACACCGCACAGTACTTCGAAGGATTTATAGCAGAGTAGCAATCCTGACACCGCACAGTACTTCAAGTCATCGGAGTCTTCAACTGTTGTACTTCAACTCTTCTAATACATGGTGAGATCCTCTTTTACTCTGAAGTGGTCATCAGTTCTCCGATATCAAATCCTTCTTGGGCGTCTTGATTGATCCTCCGGTGATCAAAGGATAAGGGTATATTCTAACTATTTGAGGTGAGAGTGTCGAAAGAGATGAGAAGTAAGAGTCTTTTTGTAAATAGAGTTTTGAGGTATCCTGTCCTAGGGCTTTTCCGGTTTCTAGGGTCACGTCCTCATACCAACATGTGCCTGATACCATTTACAGAGCGACCCGACCTCGGACGGTCAAGCCTCGTGTTCTGTGCCATCCTCGGATCGATATCTTTGGCACACACAAGACATCAATGTATATATCAAAGTGTAGCGACCAGACCGAATGGATCAAGTCTCGTGCTCGATGTCATCCTGGATCAATAATCTTGACACCACACAAGATTGAAGGATTTATAGCGAGTAGCAATCACACACTTATTACATGGTTGTCCACAAGGAACTTATTACAATAATATGGCTTAAGGCCATCTAACAATAACAATGGAAGGCTTGGAAGATAAGCGAGTCCATCAACTCCAACGGCATCACCGAGTATAGAACCACGACCTAACACCTTACTCGTCGTTCGAAAAGTCCGCAGCGTGAAAAGTTGCAGCCCAAAACAATTCACACATGGAATATGCCGGCAATGTAACACATAAGAGCAATGAATGAATAAGCCTATACTACATGCATATATGGCTGGTGGTAAGGCTCTCTGATTACATTTGCATAAAGCTGATTTTTCCCTACATCAAAGGAATAATTTTATTTAACTATCATGGTGGTTGTTAAACATTGAGAATGGTTGACAAGATCCTCAATCCCAATTAAGAAGTACTCATCAAAACCCAATAACTTTTATTAGAAGTAACATGTTGAGATTCACATGATATTCAATTACAGGATACTCAAATTGTCCATAACCGGGACACGGCTAATCATGATTAGTTTATACACTCTGCAGAGGTTTATGACTTTTCCCCACAAGACTCGATCGCCTCCGCTTGGTTCTCGCACTACATGGTGTTTGAGAAACGGATGACCGAGACATAGTCTTTCGAAGCGCTAGCACCTTACATGTGGGTAGACCGTACCAACCTACATCCCCTACATCAGCTAGCCTACCCGTAAGAGTTCGTGACGACTTAGTCAACTACGCCAGAGCCCATAATTGGCTTGTGGCTGCACACGGAAGTTTCAGTTTGAGTAATCTTATGATCCCTTAGAGCACAGGTGGCGGTCCGAAGAAATACAGGCAAGTCTGATGGAAACCAGTGCCTCAATCCACCCAGATGTGTGTTTAGGTTGCCACCTTAGATAAACCATTAATTAACAATCTCATTTGTTGGGGAACGTGGCAGAAATTCAAAATTTTCTCGCATCACCAAGATCAATCTATGGAGATTCTAGCTACGAGGAAGGAGAGTGCATCTACATACCCTTGTAGATCGCTAAGCGGAAGCGTTCAAGTGAACGGGGTTGATGGAGTCGTACTCGTCGTGATTCAAATCACCGATGATCCTAGTGCGAGCGGACGGCACCTCCGCGTTCAACACACGTACAGCCGGTGGCGTCCCACGCCTTGATCCAGCAAGGAGAGAGGAGAGGTTGAGGAAGACTCCATCCAGCAGCAGCACAATGGCATGGTGGTGATGGAGGAGCGTGGCAATCCCAGCAGGCTTCGCCAAGCACCAAGGGAGAGGAGGAAGAGGAGAGGCGGGGCTGCACCAAGAGGAGATCAAATCGCGTGTTATGGGCAGCCCCTAGGCCTCATATATATAGGGGAAGGGGTGGAGGTGCGCCCCTCTGGGGTTCCCACCCCTAGAGGGGCGGCAGCCCTAGATGGGTTCAAGGGGCGGCCAAGAGGGAGGGAGAGGAGGCGCCACTAGATGGGCCTTAGGGCCCATCTGCCTTAGGGTTTGCCCTCCCACTTCCCCTTGCGCTTGGGCCCCTTGTGGGCGCACCAGCCCCTTGGGGCTGGTTCCTCCCACACTTGGCCCACGCAACCTTCTGGGCAGGTGGCCCCACTTGGTGGACCCAGGACCCTCCGGTGGTCCCATTACATTACCGATATCGCCTCAAACTTTTCCGTGACCAAAACAGGACTTCCATATATAAATCTTTACCTCCGGACCATTCCGAACTCCTCGTGACGTCTAGGATCTCATCCGGGACTCAACAACATTCGGTAACCACATACAAACTTCCTTTATAACCCTAGCGTCATCGAACCTTAAGTGTAGACCCTACGGGTTCGGGAATCTTCTGCGACATGACCGAGACGTTCTCCGGTCAATAACCAACAGCGGGATCTGGATACCCATGTTGGCTCCCACATGTTCCACGATGATCTCATCGGATGAACCACGATGTCAAGGACTCAATCGATCCGTATACAATTCCCTTTGTCTAGCGGTATTGTACTTGCCCGAGATTCGATCGTCGGTATCCCGATACCTTGTTCAATCTCGTTACGGCAAGTCTCTTTACTCGTTCCGTAACACATCATCCCGTGATCAACCCCTTGGTCACATTGTGCACATTATGATGATGTCCTACCGAGTGGGCCCAGAGATACCTCTCCGTCAACCGGAGTGACAAATCCCGCCTCGATTCGTGCCAACCAATGACACTTTTTCGAGATACCTGTAATGCACCTTTATAGCCACCCGATTCGTTGTGACGTTTGGTACACCAAAGCATTCTTACGGTATCCGGAGTTGCACAATCTCATGGTCTAAGGAAATGATACTTGACATTAGAAAAGCTTTAGCATACGAACTACGATCTTGTGCTAGGCTTAGGATTGGGTCTTGTCCATCACATCATTCTCCCAATGATGTGATCCGTTATCAATGACATCCAATGTCCATGGTTAGGAAACCGTAACCAACTATTGATCAACGAGCTAGTCAACTAGAGGCTTACTAGGGACATGGTGTTGTCTATGTACCCACACATGTATCTGAGTTTCCTGTCAATACAATTATAGCATGGATAATAAACGATTATCATGAACAAGGAAATATAATAATAACTAATTTATTATTGCCTCTAGGGCATATTTCCAACAGTCTCCCACTTGCACTAGAGTCAATAATCTAGTTCACATCGTCATGTGATTAACACTGACAGGTCACATCGCCATGTGACCAACACCCAAAGAGTTTACTAGTGTCTGTAAACTAGTTCACATCATCATGTGATTAAGACTCAATGAGTTCTGGGGTTTGATCATGTTTTGCTTGTGAGAGAGGTTTTAGTCAGCGGGTTTTAGTCAACGGTCTGAACCTTTCAGATCCGTGTGTGCTTTGCAAATCTTTAAGTCATATTGTAAATGCTGCTTCTACGCTTCACTTGGAACTGTTCCAAATGGTTGCTCCACTATACGTATCCGTTTTGCTACTCAGAGTCATTCGGATAGGTGTTAAAGCTTGCATCGACGTAACACTTTACATCGAACTCTTTATCACCTCCATAATCGAGAAACATGTCCTTATTTACTCCAAGGACAATTTTGACCGCCGTTCAATGATACATTCCTGGATCATTCTTGTACCCTTGACCGACTCATGGCTAGGCACACTTCGGTCGGTACACAAGATAGCATACTATAGAGCCTACGTCTAAAGCATAGGGATGACCTTCGTCCTTTCTCTCTTTTACGCCGTGGTCGAGCTTTAACTCTTAACTTCATACCTTACATCTCAGGTAAGAACTCCTTCTTTGACTGATCCATCTTGAACACTTTCAAGATCATGTCAAGGTATATGCTCATTTGAAAGTACCATTAAGCATTTCTTGATCTATCACTATAGATCTTGATGCTCAATGTTCAAGTAGCTTAATACAGGTTTTCACTTGAAAAACACTTTTCAAATAACCCTTTATGCTTTCCAGAAATTCTACATCATTTCTGATCAACAATATGTCAACAACATATACTCATCAAAAATTCTATAGTGCTCCCACTCACTTCTTTGGAAATACAAGTTTCTCATAAACTTTGTATACACCCAAAATCTTTGATCATCTCATCAAAGCACACATTCCAACTCCGAGATGCTTACTCCAGTCCTTAGAAAGGATCATTGGAGCCAAGATACCTTTTAGCATCCTTAGGATCGACAAAACTTTTCTCGATTGTATCACATACAACCTTTCCTTAAAACGGTAAGGAAACTCATTTTGACATCCATCTGCCAGATTTCATAAATGCAGCTTATGCTAACATGATTCCGACGGACTTAAGCATCGCTACGAATGAGAAAATCTCATCGTAGTCAACTTCTTGAACTTGTGAAAAACTCTTCGCCACAAGTCGAGCTTCATAGACGGTGATATTACCGTCCACGTCCGTCTTCTTCTTAAAGATCCATTCATCTCAATGGCTTGCCGATCATCGGGCAAGTCCACCAAAGTCCATGTTTTGTTTTGATACATGGATCCTATCTCAGATTTCATGGTTTCTAACCATTTGTCGGAATTTGGGCCCACCATCGCTTCTCCATAGCTCGTAGGTTCATTGTTGTCTAGCAACATGACCTTCAAAACAGGATTACTGTACCACTCAGAGGTAGTACGCATCCTTGTCTCCCTACGAGGTACGTTAGTGACTTGATCCGAAACTTCATGATCACTATCATAAGCTTCTACTTCAATTGGTGTAGGTGCCACGGAACAACTTCCCGTGTGCTGCTACACACTAGTTGAAGTGATGGTTCAATAACCTCATCAAGTCTCCACCATCCTCCCACTCAACTTTTCGAGACAAACTTTTCCTCGAGAAAGGACCCGATTCAAGAAACAATCCCTATTGCTTTCGGATCTGAATTAGGAGGTATACCCAACTGTTTTGGGTGTCCTATGAAGATGCATTTTATCCGCTTTGGGTTCGAGCTTATCAACCTGAAACTTTTCCACATAAGCGTCGCAGCCCCAAACTTTTAAGAAACGACAACTTAGGTTTCTCCAAACGGTGTCGTCTCAATGGAATTACGTGGTGCCCCATTAAAGTGAGTGCGGTTGTCTCTAATGCCTAACCCATGAACGATAGTGGTAATTCGATAAGAGATATCATGGTACGCACCATATCCGATAGAGTGCAACTATGATGTTCGGACACACCATCACACTATGGTGTTCCAGGCGGTATTAATTGTGAAACAATTTGCACAATGTCTTAATTGTGTGCCAAAACTCGTAACTCAGATATTCTATCCTCTTGTCACGAAGATCTTAAACTTCACTCTGAAATTACTTGAACCATTCAATAATTCAGACTTGTGTTTCATCAAGTAAATGTACTCAACATCTACTCGAATCATCTGGTGAAGTAAGAACATAACGATATTCTTTGCATGCCTCGGCACTCATTGGGCTGCACACATCAAAATGTGTCACTTCAACAAGTTGCTATCTTGTTCCATCTTACTGAAACCGAGGCTTTTCAGTCATCTTGCCCATGTGGTATGATTTGCATATCTCAAGTGATTCAAAATCAAGTGAGTCCAAACGATCCATCTGCATGGAGTTTCTTCATGCGTATACACCAATAGACATGGTTCGCATGTCTCAAACTTTTCAAAAACGAGTGAGTCCAAAGATCCATCAACATGGAGCTTCTTCATGCGTTTTACACCAATATGACTTACATGGCAGTGCCACAAGTAAGTGGTACTATCATTACTACCTCATATCTTTTGACATGAAAATGTGTATCACTACGATCGAGATTCAATAAACCATTCCTTTTAGGTGCAATACCATTGAAGGTATTATTCAAATAAACAGAGTAACCATTATTCTCCTTAAATGAATAACCGCATTGCGATAGACATAATCCAATCATGTCTATGCTCAACGCAAACACCTAATAACAATTTTTTAGGTTTAACACTAATCTTGATGGTAGAGGGAGCGTGCGATGTTTGATCACATCAAACTTGGAAACACTTCCAACGTATATCGTCAGCTCACCTTTAGCTAGTCTCCATTTATTCCGTAGCTCTTTTATTTCGAGTTACTAACACTTAGCAACCGAACCGGTATCTTAATACCCTGGTGCTACTAGGAGTACTAGTAAAGAACACATTAACATAATGTATATCCAATATACTTCTATCGACCTTGCCAGCCTTCTCATCTACCAAGTATCTAGGGTAAATCTGCTCCTGTGGTTGTTCCCCTTATTACAGAAGCACTTAGTCTCGGGTTTGGGTTCAACCTTGGGTTTCTTCACTAGAGCAGCAGCTGCTTTGTCGTTCCATGAAGTATCCCTTCTTGCCCTTGCCCTTCTTGAAACTAGTGGTTTCATCAACCATCAACAATTGATGCTCCTTCTTGATTTCTACTTTCGCGGTGTCAAACATCGTGAATACCTCAAGGATCTATCCCTGATATGTTATAGTTCATCACGAAGCTCTAGCAGATTGGTGGCAATGACTTTGGAGAAACATCACTATCTCCACTGGAAGATCAACTCCCACTCGATTCAAGTGATTGTTGTACTCAGACAATCTGAGCACAAGCTCAACGATTGAGCTTTTCTCCCTTAGTTTGCAGGCTAAGAAAATCGTCGGAGGTCTCATACCTTTTGGCGTGGGCACGAGCCTGAAATCCCAATTTCAGCCCTCGAAACATCTCATATGTTCATGACGTTTGAAAACGTCTTTGGTGCCTCTACTCTAAACCGTTCAACCGAACTATCACGTAGTTATCAAAAGCGTGTATGTTCGATGTTCGCAACATCTACAAACAACGTTTGGGGTTCAGCACACCGAGCGGTGCATTAAGGACATAAGCTTTCTCTGTCCGCATAATCGCCATCTTCAACTTTCAACTATATTTTCTCTAGGAACATATCTAAACAGTGGAACTAAAGTGCGAGCTTACGACATAATTTGCAAAAGGTCTTTTGACTATGTTCAGGATAATTAAGTTCATCTTATGAACTCCCACTCAGATAGACATCCCTCTGGTCATATAAGTGATTACATGATCCGAGTCAACTAGGCCATGTCCGATCATCACGTGAGACGGACTAGTCTCATCGGTGAACATCTTCATGTTGATCGTATCTACTATACGACTCATGCTCGACCTTTCGGTCTCTGTGTTCCCGAGGCCATGTCTGTACATGCTAGGCTCGTCAAGTTAACCCCAAGTGCTTCTGCTGTGTAAATCTGTCTTACACCCGTTGTATGTGAACGTAAGAATCCATCACACCCGATCATCACGTGGTGCTTAGAAGCGACGAACTGTAGCAACGGTGCACAGTCAGGGGAGAACACTTCTTGAAATTTGTGTAAGGGATCATCTTATTTACTACCGTCGTTCTAAGTAAACAAGATGCATAAACATAATAAACATCACATGCAATTATATAGTAGTGACATGATATGGCCAATATCATATAGCTCCATTGATCTCCATCTTGAGGGCTCCATGATCATCATCGTCACCGCATGACACCATGATCTCCATCATCATGATCTCCATCATCGTGTCTTCATGAAGTTGTCTCGCCAACTATTACTTCTACTACTATGGCTACCGGTTAGCAATAAAGTAAAGTAATTACATGGCGTTGTTTAATGACACGCAGGTCATACAATAAATAAAGACAACTCCTATGGCTCCTGCCGGTTGTCATACTCATCGACATGCAAGTCGTGAATCCTATTACAAGAACATGATCAATCTCATACATCACATATCATTCATCACATTCTTCTTGGACATATCACATCACATAGCATACCCTGCAAAAACAAGTTAGGCGTCCTCTAATTGTTGTTTGCATGTTTTACGTGGCTGCTATGGGTTTCTAGCAAGAACGTTTCTTACCTCGCAAAACCACAACGTGATATGCCAATTGCTATTTACCCTTCATAAGGACCCTTTTCATCGAATCCGTTCGACTAAAGTGGGAGAGGCGGCACCGCTAGCCACCTTATGCACCAAGTGCATGTCGATCAGTGGAACCTGTCTCACGTGAAGAGTGCGTGTAAGGTCGGTCCGGCCGCTTCATCCCACAATACCGTCGAAACAAGATTGGACTAGTAACGGTAAGCATATTGAACAACATCAACGCCCACAACTACTTTGTGTTCTACTCGTGCAAAGAATCTACGCAATAGACCTAGCTCATGATGCCATTTGTTGGGGAACGTGGCAGAAATTCAAAATTTTCTCGCATCACCAAGATCAATCTATGGAGATTCTAGCTACGAGGAAGGAGAGTGCATCTACATACCCTTGTAGATCGCTAAGCGGAAGCGTTCAAGTGAACGGGGTTGATGGAGTCGTACTCGTCGTGATTCAAATCACCGATGATCCTAGTGCGAACGGACGGCACCTCCGCGTTCAACACACGTACAGCCGGTGGCGTCTCCCACGCCTTGATCCAGCAAGGAGAGAGGAGAGGTTGAGGAAGACTCCATCCAGCAGCAGCACAACGGCATGGTGGTGATGGAGGAGCGTGGCAATCCCGCAGGCTTCGCCAAGCACCAAGGGAGAGGAGGAAGAGGAGGCAGGGCTGCACCAAGAGGAGATCAAATCGCGTGTTATGGGCAGCCCCTAGGCCTCATATATATAGGGAAGGGGTGGAGGTGCGCCCCTCTAGGGTTCCCACCCCAGAGGGGCGGCAGCCCTAGATGGGTTCAAGGGGCGGCCAAGAGGGAGGGAGAGGAGGCGCCCACTAGATGGGCCTTAGGGCCCATCTGCCTTAGGGTTGCCCCTCCCACTTCCCTTGCGCCTTGGGCCCCTTGTGGGCGCACCAGCCCCTTGGGGCTGGTTCCTCCCACACTTGGCCCACGCAACCTTCTGGGGCAGGTGGCCCCACTTGGTGGACCCAGGACCCTCCGGTGGTCCCATACATTACCGATATCGCCCAAACTTTTCCGTGACCAAAACAGGACTTCCCATATATAAATCTTTACCTCCGGACCATTCCGGAACTCCTCGTGACGTCTAGGATCTCATCCGGACTCGAACAACATTCGTAAACACATACAAACTTCCTTTATAACCCTAGCGTCATCGAACCTTAAGTGTAGACCCTACGGGTTCGGGAATCATCTGAGACATGACCGAGACGTTCTCGGTCAATAACCAACAGCGGGATCTGGATACCCATGTTGGCTCCCACATGTTCCACGATGATCTCATCGGATGAACCACGATGTCAAGGACTCAATCGATCCCGTATACAATTCCCTTTGTCTAGCGGTATTGTACTTGCCCGAGATTCGATCGTCGGTATCCCGATACCTTGTTCAATCTCGTTACGGCAAGTCTCTTTACTCGTTCCGTAACACATCATCCCGTGATCAACCCCTTGGTCACATTGTGCACATTACGATGATGTCCTACCGAGTGGGCCCAGAGATACCTCTCCGTCAACCGGAGTGACAAATCCCGCTCGATTCGTACCAACCAATGACACTTTCGGAGATACCGTAATGCACCTTTATAGCCACCCGATTCGTTGTGACGTTTGGTACACCCAAAGCATTCTTACGGTATCCGGAGTTGCACAATCTCATGGTCTAAGGAAATGATACTTGACATTAGAAAAGCTTTAGCATACGAACTACGATCTTGTGCTAGGCTTAGGATTGGGTCTTGTCCATCACATCATTCTCCCAATGATGTGATCCAGTTATCAATGACATCCAATGTCCATGGTTAGGAAACCGTAACCAACTATTGATCAACGAGCTAGTCAACTAGAGGCTTACTAGGGACATGGTGTTGTCTATGTACCCACACATGTATCTGAGTTTCCTGTCAATACAATTATAGCATGGATAATAAATGATTATCATGAACAAGGAAATATAATAATAACTAATTTATTATTGCCTCTAGGGCATATTTCCAACACTCACATCTGTCATGGATATTCACTCACCCAATCCACGTCTACTAGCATAGCATAGCATGAACAAGCAAACGTAGAAGTAACTCCCAAGGTTTCATAAGTAAAACAGGTAATAGGTACTACCTCAATCTACTTCCCATCCCACAATTTAATTAGATCCTAACCATGCAAGTGTTCGAGGAATAGATCTAATGCATAAAAACTGGGTATGAGAAGGGTATGATCAAAGTGTTACTTGCCTTGCTGATGATCCGCGAGACCTAGAGATTCGAAGTAACAAGCGGCGCACTCCGGGTGATCTAACGCAGACAAACAACAAGCATACAATAAGTACTCATCTAATGCACGGGGAAATCTCGAATAAAAGATCTAACCAGAAAGTTCAACTTAAGAACCCTGGTTGCAAAAGAATCGAATCAAAATAAACTCCGAAAGTCGAAACTCGAGAGAGAACGACTCGGTTTAGCAATCTGAAATTAGGTCAAAATTTCACAGTAGCAAAACTCTGTGAAAGTAGGGTAGTCGGAACGGCGGTTTCGTTACGAAACTCCAGGCGCTTGAATCACCTGATTCCGATAAACGAGCGAGAAATAAAACAGATTTGAAAATCGGATCTGGAATCGAATCAGAAAAATAACGGATTAAATCCGATTAAAAGAAAACGACGAATGGTTTAAATAGCGGACGTTCGTTAACAAAACGAATCCAACGAACGCGTTCATTAAAACGAACGGTTCGGTGAACGTTCGTTAAATAAGAAAACCGAAAAAAAATAAAACCAATCTAGGTTTTTTAAAAAAAACCGAACACATTTTTTTTAAATAAAAACCGGATCGGGTTTTTTAGGGGAAAACCGGATCGGGGCGCGGGGCTACCTCCGGTGATCTCTCGCCGTGGGGTCCGGGGGGCTCGATTAGGCGGGGTCCGCGGGTCGGGAGGCGAGGGCGGCGGGGTTCCGGCGTCGGGGAACGGCGGCGGCGGCGGCGGCGTCCTTGGGCGGCGGGGGGTTGATCGAAGCGGGTGAGGGCGGGCGGCGGATCGAGGTGAGGAGAGGAGGGGCGGCGGGGGTTATAAAGGGGAGGGGCGCCGGTGGCTTGGGAGGGGGCAACGGGTCCGGGTCGGAGCCGGACTCGGGAGGCGTCTTGGCGGCGGGCATCACATGGCGCGGCGGCGTCTGGCGAGGGAGAGGGAGGCGGCGCTGGGCCGGGCCTGGCTGGCTGGGCCGGCTGGGCCTTGGCCCAGGGGGGGGCGATTTTTTTTTTAAATTAAAATTTAAAACAAAACGAACTAAAAAAAAACCAAATGAACTCCGATTTAAATAAAACAAATTTTCCCCGACTCCTAAAAATGAGTCGAACAAAAAGAACTTTAAAAATGGCATATATGCATAATTTTTTTAAAATGTTCATTTTTGCCTAAGCAAAATAAATCTTCCAAAAGCCAAATTTGGTTTATTTATAAAACCTTCATTTTTCCTAAATTTTGGGAAAGTCATATTATTCCCTCTCCAAATATTTTTATAGGAAAAACTTTATGAAGATAATTTAAATAAATCCAAAGGATCCTATTTTCAAAATTTGGGAAATCCCAAATATGAAAATAATGAAACTTCCAACTCCCTCCGAGGGTCCTCGAGTTGCGTGAAATTTCTAGGATCGGAAAATGTGAGGAAAATATGATATGCATGATGACCTAATGTATAACATTCCAAATTGAAAATTTGGGATGTTACACAAAGTGCAATCACATGTATGATTAACGTAAAACTGATATATACCTCATAAGTCACAGCGGAAACAAATAGTCGGGTGTGGAGTCCCATCAACGCCATCGGCAGGTTGAGTGTAGACCGTAACCCTGTATCGTAACTCTTACTCGTCGAAGAAAAAATCCTGCAACATGATACGTTGCAGCCGTGTAGGTCAGTACATTGAATGTACCGGCAAGATCACAATAAGAGAAAACAGATGATAAACTATACTATATGCGGTATGGCTTTGTGGCTCAGATCTGAATTTGGTTTATGTAAAAGCTGGTTTTATTTTACCTACATCAAAGGAATAAATGAAGTCTGTACTATGGAGTTTTCTATCATGACATGGTTCCGCCAACCGATGTCTCATAGCCCAAGGTCATCATAAGTTGCCCACAATTAAGTTATCAATCCGGTGTTGAGAGTTCCGAGATAGATCCAAGTCCGAGGCTCAAATTGTCCGTAACAGGGGACACGGCTAATCGATTAGGTTATAACCCTCTGCAGAGGTTTGTACACTTTACCCGCAAGATTCGATCCTCTCTTTACGTTCTCGCACTTCGAGTGTTTGAGAACAAGATGACCAAACATGGTCTTCCAAAGAGTTCCTCGACCACCGTCCGGTACTCAACCCATCCTACCGTAGTTCTACATCTGCTAGTACCGTCCCCAGCCAGAGTCACAACTAAGGTCAACCAAGCGAGCCCATAATGACTTGCGGTTGCACGGTAAGCTTCCGGCGTGAAGTATTCTTCCGTCTCTTTGAGTCTGGGTGAAGCTTTCCAAGATGTCATGGCGCTTCTCCATGCATCCCGCCAACCACTGGTTTCTCCGGGTGCCCGTCAACCGCCCTTCACCCAGTGAGTGTGTATTGAATTCTTGTCTTGAGTCTTGAAGTCTTGAGGCCTTGAAGATGCAGTCCTTGCAGATTCCATCATGGAGTTATCGTCATTGACGTTGAATCCTCCATTCTCACACCACTCCAGTACTCATACCAAACCCGTCTACTATAGCGTAGCATTAAATAAAATATCGCCCGGGCTTGGTAACAAGGGGTGGGTTCCTACCTCATGCATACTACTCAACTACAAGGATTCAATAACACTACTGAGGGGTGGTTGCAGAGATGTCACTAAATGCAATAAAACATAGGCATGAAAGCATGGTCAAAGTGAACTTGCCTTGCTGACGATCTTCGAAAACTAAGGACTCGTGGTAGCAAGCTTCGCACTCCGGAAATTCTACCGAGACAAACAATGATCCCAGTAAGCATATAGCATAGGATCACATAATACAATAGCATAACAATAGCAACATAACACATCAAAACAACCAAATCAATTCCAAAGGGAAAACTCAAAGAAAACCAACTCAAATCTTTCCTACTTCTACCACAACTAAAAGCAGTTTTATATAATAAAAATCTTCTTAACATAACCTAAGCATGAGTTTTATGTTAACTAAACAGAAAATATTTCATTAAGCAACTAGGAGCAAAAAGAATTAATTTAAAAGCTATTATAAAACTCCTATTAGGCCTAATCCAATTTCTATTAAGAAAATAAAATAAAACTGTTATTTATTATAAATAAAAGTTCATCCTATTAAGTGGCAGAAACTATCCTAGAATAATCAATCACATGTTAAAAATAAATTTATTTACTAATTAAAATAATAGGAAAACAGTAGCTAGTTAATTAATTAGGATTAACAAGATTCTGCTTAAAACTATTTATTTATTAATCCTAAAATACCCAAATTAATTTCTATGGTTTGGCAATGTCAAAATAAAGTTGGGACAAAAGAATCATCCAAAATAATTTTTCTAACTCAAGTTATAGCAGATTTACTATTCTGACTAAAACTAAATTAAGGCAATTTTAATTAATTTTAACATAGCTAAATATATATTCTACAGAAACTATAGAAAATTTGCAACCCAACAAAAAAAGAATCATCTAAAAATAATAAACAGAATAAAAGATATGAATTTTTCAAAACAGAAACTATTCTGTTAAAACAGAAAAACAAAAATAAAAGAAAAAGGCCTAATGGGCCTAAACTGTGCACTGGGCGTCAAATAACCTAAACGGGCCTAGGGCTAAACTAAAACGAGCCGGGCTAATAAAAATAAACCCTAATGAAAATAAACCGTGAACTAAACCGGGCCGGTCCGGTTTATTTTAAAAGAGATACCCCTTCGGGGGCGATCTAATCTAGACCGTTGGTGGCGCATCGGACGGGGGAGGGGGGTTCCGGTGACTTACCGGCGTCCGATGGCGGCGATGAGTGCGGCGAGGGCTCCGGGCGTCGGTGAGGTCGGGGGAGTGGCCGGTCGGGTGCGGGGAAGCTCGGGGAGGCTTCTGGTGGAGTCGGTGGGGGTCGGGGGTGGCTAGGGCGGCGACGGCGACGAGAATGGCGGCGGCGGGGGACTCGGGCTCCAGCGAGCTCGGGCGAGGAGAGGGGTCGGCGAGGTGCTAGGGGGAATGGGGTGCGGGCGTCGACTTAAATACGCGGGGGGGGGCTCGGCCTGCAACGGGGCGATCGGAGGATCGGGATCCCGGATCTCATGAGATCCGCGATCCATGGCATGACGGCGTGGCGTGGGGGGGGTTGTGAAGGGGGTGGGGTCCGCTGTCGGTGAGAGAGAGAGGGCGAGGCGAAGGGCGACCGCCGCCAAGGGTTTTCGGTGAGGCGAGTGAGGCCGGCTCGGTCGGGCGCTGGCTGGCCTCTGGCCGCTCGGTGGGCCGGCCGGTGGGGTTTCAATGCTGGGCTGGGCAGGGGCTGGTGGCGCTGAGGGGGGTTTCTATTTTGAATTTTTTAATAAAACAAAACTGAATTAAAACAATAACTATAAATATTTTATATAGGGTATATATATACCAAAATGATCAGGGAATATTCCTATCATTTGAACATTTTTCCAAAGGCAAAATCCAAACTTTATAAAAATCCATTTTTCAAATTCAAATAAAATTCAGATTTGAATCCACAACTTTTGGCATTGTTTCCTCTGATATTTTTGGACTGTCATGTTTGCTCCTCTCATACTTTTGATCAAGTATTTATCGGGCATAGTTTTGAAATGATTCCCACTTGCCAAAGTTTGAATTCAAATTCAAAACTTAAAATTTGAAAGAGGGTTTCAAAGCACTTTCAAATGACTTTCAACTTGATACTTTTAACTTCCAACTCATATTTCATATAATTGAAGAAGTCATTTTATCTTCCCTCATGAAAATCATTGAGTTGCATAAAGCTTTGAATTTGAAATATTCCCAAATGAAATTCAAATCTTTTCCAAAACCCTATTCATTTCAAAATGGAAGAAGTCATGTCATCTTCACTCTAGGGATTGGTGTTGGAATGAACTTGAATTCATTGAGATCCAAAAGGCAAAGGAGAAGGTTTTGGGAAAGTCATTTCATTCCCACTCATTCAACTTTCAAAAGTTTCAAATTTCACTCAATCAATCAAACCAAAAATCAGACAACAAGCATAGTTATTTATTTAATATAACATTCCAAAATTTAGAATTTTGGGATGTTACAGTATCAGAGCTAGGTCTATGCGTAGTTCTATTTGCACGAGTAGAAAACAAACTTGTTGTGGGTGTAGATGTTGTCAACTTTCTTGCCACTACTAGTCTTATTTTGCTTCAGCGGTATTGTGGGATGAAGCGGCCCGGACCGACCTTACACGTACGCTTACGTGAGACAGGTTCCACCGACTGACATGCACTAGTTGCATAAGGTGGCTAGCGGGTGTCTGTCTCTCCCACTTTAGTTGGAGCGGATTCGATGAAAAGGGTCCTTATGAAGGGTAAATAGAAGTTGACAAATCACGTTGTGGCTTTTACGTAGGTAAGAAAACGTTCTTGCTAGAACCCTATTGCAGCCACGTAAAAGATGCAACAACAATTAGAGGACGTCTAACTTGTTTTTGCAGCAATTGCCTTGTGATGTGATATGGCCAAAAGTTGTGATGAATGATGAATGATATATTGTGATGTATGAGATCATGTTCTTGTAATAGGAATCATGACTTGCATGTCGATGAGTATGACAACCGGCAGGAGCCATAGGAGTTGTCTTAATTATTGTATGACATGCGTGTCAATGATTCAACGCCATGTAATTACTTTACTTTATTGCTAAACCGTTAGCCATAGTGGTAGAAGTAATAGTTGGCGAGCAACTTCATGGAGACACGATGATGGAGATCATGGTGTCATGCCGGTGACGAAGATGATCATGGAGCCCTGAAGATGGAGATCGAAGGAGCTATATGATATTGGCCATATCATGTCACTACTATTTTATTGCATGTGATGTTTATCATGTTTTTGCATCTTGTTTACTTAGAACGACGGTAGTAAATAAGATGATCCCTCATAATAATTTCAAGAAAGTGTTCCCCCTAACTATTCGCCGTTGCGAATGTTCGTTGTTTTGAAGCACCACGTGATGATCGGGTGTGATAGATTCTAACGTTCACATACAACGGGTGTAAGACATATTTACACATGCATAAACACTTAGGTTAACTTGATGAGCCTAGCATGTACAGACATGGCCTCAGAACACAAGAGACCGAAAGGTCGAACATGAGTCGTATGGAAGATGCGATCAACATGGAGATGTTCACCGATGATGACTAGTCCGTCTCACGTGATGATCGGACACGGCCTAGTCGACTCGGATCATGTATCACTTAGATGACTAGAGGGATGTCTAATCTGAATGGGAGTTCATTAAATAATTTGATTAGATGAACTTAATTATCATGAACTTAGTCTAAAATCTTTACAATATGTCTTGCAGATCAAATGGCCCACGTTACCCTCAACTTCAACGCGTTCCTAGAGAAAACCAAGCTGAAAGATGATGGCAGCAACTATACGGACTAGGTCCGGAACCTGAGGATCATCCTCATAGCTGCAAAGAAAGATTATGTCCTAGAAGCACCGCTAGGTGAAGCTCCCATCCCAGAGAACCAAGACGTTATGAACGCTTGGCAGTCTCGTGCTAATGATTACTCCCTCGTTCAGTGTGGCATGCTTTACAGCTTAGAATCGGGGCTCCAAAAGCGTTTTGAGCAACACTGAGCATATGAGATGTTCGAAGAGCTGAAAATGGTTTTCCAAGCTCATGCCCGGGTCGAGAGATATGAAATCTCCGACAAGTTCTTCAGTTGTAAGATGGAGGAAAATAGTTACATCGGTGAGCACATACTCAAAATGTCCAGGTTGCACAACTGCTTGACTCACCGGGAGTTAATCTCCGGATGATGCGGTTATTGATGAGAATCCTTGATCGCTTCCACCGAGCTACAAGAGCTTTGTGATGAACTTCAATATGCAGGGGATGGAAAAGACCATTCCTGAGGTATATTCAATGTTGAAATCAGCGGAGGTAGAGATCAAGAAGGAACATCAAGTGTTCATGGTGAATAAAACCACTAAGTTCAAGAAAGGCAAGGGTAAGAAGAACTTCAAGAAGGACGGAAAGGGAGTTGCCGCGCCCGGTAAGCCAGTTGCCAAGAAGAAGTCAAAGAATGGACCCAAGCCTGAGACTGAGTGCTTTTATTGCAAGGGAAGCGGACACTGGAAGTGGAACTGCCCCAAATACTTAGCAGACAAGAAGGCCGGCAACACTAAAGGTATATGTGATATACATGTAATTGATGTGTACCTTACCAGTGCTCATAGTAGCTCCTGGGTATTTGATACCGGTGTCGTTGCTCATATTTGTAACTCAAAGCAGGAGCTGCGGAATAAGCGGAGACTGGCGAAGGACGAGGTGACAATGCACGTCGGGAATGGTTCCAAGGTCGATGTGATCGCCGTCGGCACGCTACCTCTACATTTACCTACGGGATTAGTTTTAAACCTCAATAATTGTTATTTAGTGCCAGCTTTGAGCATGAACATTGTATCTGGATCTCGTTTAATACGAGATGGCTATTCATTTAAATCCGAGAATACTTGTTGTTCTATTTATATGAGAGATATGTTTTATGGTCATGCCCCGATGGTCAATGGTTTATTCTTGATGAATCTCGAACGTGATGTTACACATATTCATAGTGTGAATACCAAAAGATGTAAGGTTGATAACGATAGTCCCACATACTTGTGGCACTGCCGCCTTGGTCATATTGGTGTCAAGCGCATGAAGAAGCTCCATGTTGATGGACTTTTAGAGTCTCTTGATTATGAATCATTTGACACATGCGAACCATGCCTCATGGGCAAAATGACCAAGACTCCGTTCTCCGAACAATGGAGCGAGCAACCAACTTATTGGAAATCATACATACCGATGTAAAAGCGGTCCAATGAGCATTGAGGCTCGCGGAGGATATCGTTATGTTCTCACTTTCACTGACGACTTGAGTAGATATGGGTATGTCTACTTAATGAAACACAAGTCTGAGACCTTTGAAAAGTTCAAGGAATTTCAGAATGAGGTAGAGAATCAACGTGACCGAAAGATAAAGTTCCTACGATCAGATCATGGAGGAGAATATTTAAGTCACGAATTTGGTACGCACTTAAGGAAATGTGGAATCATTTCACAACTCATGCCGCCTGGAACACCTCAGCATAACGGTGTGTCAGAACGTCGTAATCGCACTTTATTGGACATGGTGCGATCTATGATGTCTCTTACCGATTTACCGCTATCTTTTTGGGGATACGCTCTAGAGACAGCTACATTCACTTTAAATAGGGCACCGTCTAAATCCGTTGAGACGACACCGTATGAATTATGGTTTGGGAAGAAACCTAAGTTGTCGTTTCTAAAAGTTTGGGGATGCGATGCTTATGTCAAGAAACTTCAACCTGAAAAGCTCGAACCTAAGTCGGAAAAATGCGTCTTCATAGGATACCCTAAGGAAACCATTGGGTATACCTTCTACCTCAGATCCGAAGGCAAGATCTTTGTTGCCAAGAACGGGTCCTTTCTGGAGAAAGAGTTTCTCTCGAGAGAAGTAAGTGGGAGGAAAGTGGAACTTGATGAAGTACTACCTCTTGAACCGGTGAGTAGCGCATCTCAGGAAGATGTTCCTATGGTGCCAGCACCAACTGAAGAGGAAGTTAATGATGATGATCAAGGTACTTCGGATCAAGTTACTACTGAACTTCGTAGGTCCACGAGGACACGTTCCAAACCAGAGTGGTATGGCAACCCTGTCCTGGAAATCATGTTGTTAGACAACGGTGAACCTTCGAACTATGAAGAAGCGATGGCGGGCCCAGATTCCAACAAATGGCTTGAAGCCATGCAATCCGAGATAGGATCCATGTATGAAAACGAAGTATGGACTTTGACAGACTTGCCCGATGATCGGCGAGCGATAGAAAACAAATGGATCTTTAAGAAGAAGACGGACGCGGATGGTAATGTTACCATCTATAAAGCTCGACTTGTCACTAAGGGTTATCGACAAGTTCAAGGGTTTGACTACGATGAGACTTTCTCTCCCGTAGAGAAGTTGAACTCCATCCGAATCATGTTAGCAATTGCCGCATACTACGATTATGAGATATGGCAAATGGACGTCAAAACGGCATTCCTTAACGGCCATCTTAAGGAAGAACTGTATATGATGCAGCCGGAAGGTTTTGTCGATCCCGAGAATGCTAACAAGGTATGCAAGCTCCAGCGATCCATTTATGGGCTGGTGCAAGCATCTCGGAGTTGGAACATTCGCTTTGATGAGAAAGCGTTTGGGTTTATGCAGACTTATGGAGAAGCCTGCGTTTACAAGAAAGTGAGTGGGAGCTCTGTAGCATTTGTCATATTATATGTAGATGACATACTTTTGATGGGAAATGATATAGAACTTTTGGACAACATAAAGGCCTACTTGAATAAGTGTTTTTCAATGAAGGACCTTGGAGAAGCTGCTTACATATTAGGCATCAAGATCTATAGGGATAGATCAAGACGCCTCATAGGTCTTTCACAAAGCACATACCTTGATAAGATATTGAAGAAGTTCAATATGGATCAGTCCAAGAAAGGGTTCTTGCCTGTATTGCAAGGTGTGAGATTGAGCTCGGCTCAATGCCCGACCACGGCAGAAGATAAAGAAGAGATGAGTGTCATCCCCTATGCCTCAGCCATAGGATCTATTATGTATGCCATGATGTGTACCAGACCTGATGTAAACCTTGCCGTAAGTTTGGTAGGAAGGTACCAAAGTAATCCCGGCAAGGAACACTGGACAGCGATCAAGAATATCCTGAAGTACCTGAAAAGGACAAAGGACATGTTTCTCGTCTATGGAGGTGACGAAGAGCTCGTCGTAAAGGGTTACGTCGACGCTAGCTTCGACACAGATCTGGATGACTCTAAGTCACAAACCGGATACGTGTATATTTTAAATGGTGGGGCAGTAAGCTGGTGCAGTTGCAAGCAAAGCGTCGTGGCGGGATCTACATGTGAAGCGGAATACATGGCAGCCTCGGAGGCAGCGCATGAAGCAATCTGGGTGAAGGAGTTCATCACCAACCTAGGAGTCATACCCAATGAGTCGGGGCCGATCGCACTCTTCTGTAACAACACTGGAGCTATTGCACTTGCCAAGGAGCCCAGGTTTCACAACAAGACCAGGCACATCAAGCGTCGCTTCAACTCCATTCGTGAAAATGTTCAAGATGGAGACGTAGATATTTGTAAAGTACATAAGGACCTGAATGTAGCAGATCCGTTGACTAAACCTCTCCCTAGGGCAAAACATGATCAACACCAGAACTCTATGGGTGTTCGATTCATCACAATGTAACTAGATGATTGACTCTAGTGCAACTGGGAGACTGTTGGAAATATGCCCTAGAGGCAATAATAAAATGGTTATTATTATATTTCTTTGTTCATGATAATAGTCTATTATTCATGCTATAATTGTGTTATCCGGAAATCGTAATACACGTGTGAATACGTAGACCACAACGTGTCCCTAGTGAGCCTCTAGTTGACTAGCTCGTTGATTAACAGATAGTCATGGTTTCCTGACTATGGACATTGGATGTCATTGATAACGGGATCACATCATTTGGAGAATGATGTGATGGACAAGACCCAATCCTAAGCATAGCTCAAAGATCGTGTAGTTCGTTTAGCTAGAGCTTTTCCAAATGTCAAGTATCATTTCCTTAGACCATGAGATTGTGCAACTCCCGGATACCGTAGGAGTGCTTTGGGTGTGCCAAACGTCACAACGTGGCTCGGGTGACTATAAAGGTGCACTACGGGTATCTCCGAAAGTGTCATTGGGTTGGCACGAATCGAGACTGGATTTGTCACTCCGTATGACGGAGAGGTATCTCTAGGCCCACTCGGTAATGCATCATCATAATGAGCTCAATGTGACCAAGTGTCCGTCACGGATCATGCATTATGGTACGAGTAAAGTGACTTGCCGATGCGACATTAAACGAGGTATTGGGATACCGACGATCGAGTCTCGGGCAAGTAACGTACCGGTTGACAAAGGGAATTGTATACGGGATTGATTGAATCCTCAACATCGTGGTTCATCCGATGAGATCATCGAGGAGCATGTGGGAGCCAACATGGGTATCCAGATCCCGCTGTTGGTTATTGACCGGAGAGGTGTCTCGGTCATGTCTGCATGTCTCCCGAACCCGTAGGGTCTACACACTTAAGGTTATGTGAAGCTAGGGTTGTAGAGATATGAGTATGCAGTAACCCGAAAGTTTTTCGGAGTCCCGGATGAGATCCCAGACGTCACGAGGAGATCCGGAATGATCCGGATGTAAAGAATTATATATAGGAAGTCAGGTTTCGGCCATCGGGAAAGTTTCGGGGGTCACCAGTATTGTACCGGGACCACGGAAGGGTCCTGGGTCCACCGGTGGGGCCACCTATCCGGAGGGCCCCATGGGCTGAAGTGTGAGGGAACCAGCCCCGGTGGGCTGGTGCGCCTTGGGCCCCCTGCGCCTAGGGTTGGGAAACCCTAGGGGTGGGGCGCCTCCACAGCTTGGGGCAAGCCACCCCCCACCGCCCCTAGGAGATTGCATCTCCTAGGGCCGGCGCCCCCCCTAGGAGGCCTATATAAAGAGGGGGAAGGGAGGGCAGCCGCACCCATGCTCTTGGCGCCTCCCTCTCCCCTTGCTACACCTCTCCCTCTCGCAGACGCTTGGCGAAGCCATGCCGAGATCGCTGCTGCATCCACCACCACGCCGTCGTGCTGCTGGATCTTCATCAACCTCTCCTTCCCCCTTGCTAGATCAAGAAGGAGGAGACGTCTTCCCAACCGTATGTGTGTTGAACGTGGAGGTGCTGTCCGTTCAGCACTAGGATCATCGGTGATTTGGATCAGGTCGAGTACGACTCCCTCAACCCCGTTCTCTTGAACGCTTCCGCTCGATCTACAAGGGTATGTAGATGCACTCCTCTCTCTCGTTGCTAGATGGACTCATAGATAGATTTTGGTGAAACCGTAGATTTTTTTTATTTTCTGCAACGTTCCCCAACATATCCGTGGTGACAATGGGATATCACGTGATTCACTTGATGTATGTTTTGGTGATCAACTTGCGGGTTACGCCCATGAACCTATGCATAGGGGTTGGCACACGTTTTCGTCTTGACTCTCCGGTAGAAATTCTGGGGCACTCTTTGAAGTTCTTTGTGTTGGTTGAATAGATGAATCTAAGATTGTGTGATGCATATCGTATAATCATGCCCACGGATACTTGAGGTGACATTGGAGTATCTAGGTGACATTAGGGTTTTGGTTGATATGTGTCTTAAGGTGTTATTCTAGTATGAACTCTTGAATAGATCGATCCGAAAGAATAACTTTGAGGTGGTTTCGTACCCTACCATAATCTCTTCGTTTGTTCTCCGCTATTAGTGGCTTTGGAGTGACTCTTTGTTGCATGTTGAGGGATAGTTATATGATCCAATTATGTTATTATTGTTGAGAGAACTTGCACTAGTGAAAGTATGAACCCTAGGCCTTGTTTCCTAGCATTGCAATACCGTTTACGCTCACTTTTACCATTAGTTACCTTGGTGTTTTTATATTTTCAGATTACAAAAACCTATATCTACTATCCATATTGCACCTGTATCACCATCTCTTCGCCGAACTAGTGCACCTATACAATTTACCATTGTATTGGGTGTGTTGGGGACACAAGAGACTCTTTGTTATTTGGTTGCAGGGTTGTTTGAGACAGACCATCTTCATCCTATGCCTCCCACGGATTGATAAAGCTTAGGTCATCCACTTGAGGGAAATTTTCTACTGTCCTACAAACCTCTGCACTTTGAGGCTCAACAACGTCTACAAGAAGAAGGTTGTGTAGTAGAAATCAAGTTCTTTTCTCGCGCCGTTGCCGGGGAGGCTAGGTAAGCGGCACTCACACCCCGTCAACTAAGCTCTTTTCTGGCGCCGTTGCCGGGGAGGTGAGTGCTTGAAGGTATATATTTAGATGTTGCAATCGAATCTTTTAGATTCTTGTTTTATCAGTAGTTTAGTCTATAAAATAAAACTACAAAAAAATGGAGTTAAGGTTGCCTCATATGCTTCATCTTTTTAATGTCTTTCGTGAAAATGAGGGGAAGGAAAATTGTGCTCAAGTACTAGAAGAAGAATTACATAGAATGCTTGGCATAAAATATGTGAATGATGAGCATGATTGCAATGTTGTTAGTATGAATTCTTTGAATACCCATGATGCTAATGATATGAAAAGCCACAAGCTTGGGGAAGCTATGTTTGATGAAGATGATATTTTTTGTCCCCCAAGATTTGATGAGCAAATTTACTATGATGAAAGCATGCCTCCTATCTATGATGATTATTGTGATGACAGGTATGATATAAAGAATAATGATAACCATGAAACTTGTCATCTTGATCTTAATTTTCAATCACATGATAGTTGTTTTTGTTGAGTTTGCTCCCACTACTATTGATGAGAAGAATTTTGCTTATGTGGAGAGTAGGAAATTTTCTATGCTTGTAGATCATGAAAAGAATGCTTTAGGTGCTGGTTATATTGTTGAATTTATTCATGATGCTACTGAAAATTATTATGAGGGAGGAACATATATATTCTTGTAGGAATTGCAATAATATAAAGTTTCCTCTCTATGTGCTTAAAGTTTTAAAGTTATGCTTGTTTTGCCTTCTTATGCTAGTTGATTATTGTTCCCATAAGTTGTTTGCTCACAAAATCCCTCTGCATAGGAAGTGGGTTAGACTTAAATTTGCTAGTCATATTCTTCATGATGCTCTCTTTATGTTTCAATTCTTATCTTTTATGTGAGCATCATTGAAATCATCATGCCTAGCTAGGGGCGTTAAACGTTAGCGCTCGTTGGGAGGCAACCCAATTTTTATTTTTGTTTCTTGCTTTTTTTTTCTGTTTAGTAATAAATTTTTGATCTAGCCTCTGGTTAGATATGGTTTTATGTTTTAATTAGTGTTTGTGCCAAGTAAGACCTATAGGATCTTCTTGGATGATAGTTATTTGATCTTGCTGAAAATTCCAGAAACCATCTGTTCACGAAAACGATTGTTTAAAATCACCAGAACGTGATAAAATACTGATTCCAATTGCAGCAGATCAATAATCAAATTATCTAGGTCGTGATATTTTGGTAGAATTTTTGTGGTTCCAGAAGTTTGTGTTAGTTATAGATTACTACAGACTGTTCTGTTTTTGACAGATTCTGTTTTTCGTGTGTTGTTTGCTTATTTTGATGACTATATGGCTAGTAAAATAGTTTATAAACCATAGAGAAGTTGTAATACCGTAGGTTTAACACCAATATAAGTAAATAATGAGTTCATTACAGTACTTTGAAGTGGTGTTTTGTTTTCTTTCGCTAACGGAGTTTATGAGTTTTCTGTTGAGTTTTGTGTTGAGAAGTTTTCAAGTTTTGGGTAAAGATTCGATGGACTATGGAATAAGGAGTGGCAAGAGCCTAAGCTTGGGGATGCCCAAGGCACCCCAAGGTAATATTCAAGGACAACCAAGAGCCTAAGCTTTGGGATGCCCCGGATGGCATCCCCTCTTGTGTCTTCGTTCATCGGTAACTTTACTTGGAGCTATATTTTTATTCACCACATGATATGTGTTTTGCTTGGAGCATCATTTTATTTTGTTATTATTTGCTTTCTGTTATTTATAATAATGTTTTGCATCTTTATTTTCAACAAAAATGTCAAGGATAGCCTTTACCATGCTTATTTTGCAAGTCTACATGTTGCTGTTTCAAAACAGAAAGTTTAGTGTTGTTGCAAAAATTCCCTAGAAAAGTCAGAATGTGATAAAATTTTGAAACCTTTTTCATATTAAGCTCTGATAAATTCACTACATTGGTAATTTTCTTTCATAATTTTTGGAGCTAGGGAAGTATGGATCTTGCTGCATTCTTTACAGACTGACCTGTTTAGGCAGATTGCTGTTATGTTTGCATTGTTTGCATATGTTTGCTTGTTTAATGATTCTATTTGAGGATAGGAGTATTAAATATGCAGAGGCATTTAGTGTGCAATGTTGAATAATAATTTTAGTGATTTTCTACAGTAGAGTATGATAAGGTTTTTGCATTTAACTTATCTCACGAGTCCTTGTTGAGTTTTGTGTGGATGAAGCATTTGAGACTTAGGAAGACCGTGATATGAGTGGAATTAAGGAGACACAAAAGCTCAAGATTGGGGATGCCCAAGGCATCCCTAGTTAATATTTCAAGAAGTCTCAAGCATCTAAGCTTGGGGATGCCCCGGTAGGCATCCCACCTTTCTTCTTCAACAATTATCGGTTAGTATCGGTTGAGCCTAAGTTTTTGCTTCTTCACATGATGAGTGTTATCCTTGAAATGTCATTTTATTTTGTTTTGCTTGCTGTTTGGATAAAATACCAATATCTGAAATTCTTAAATGAGAGAGAGTCTTCACATAGCTACATAATTATTTATCTACTCACTGATCTTCACCTATATACTTTTGGAGTAGTTTGTCATTTACTCGTGTGCTTCACTTATATCCTATGAGTAAATGGTTGAATGATTTGAATGTCATAAATCCGAAATTATATATGTTTCATATGCCTTTCCCATGGGGAGTAATGACTTTACATATAAGAGTATAGGTGGTAAATTTATTGAAGGTTAGCAAACATTGTATTGGTCACTTGAACAATTCATGAAAGAATATTGAAGGAAGAGAGATTTCACATATAAATATACTATCTTGGACATCTTTTGTAATTGTGAGCACTCATTAAAATATGACATGATAAAAGGTTGATGTTGGACAAGACAACGTAATGGGTTATGTTTTCTTATATCCGAAATAAAGTATATTGTTATGGATCGCCCAACACATTGAGCTTGCCTTTCCCCCTCATGCTAGCCAAATTCCTTGCACCAAGTAGAGATACTACTTGTGCTTCCAAACACCCCTTAAACCAGTATTGTCATGAGAGTCCACCATACCTATCTATGGATTGGGTAAGATACTTCAAGTAAGTTGTCATCGGTGCATGCAATAAAAATTGCTCTCTAAATATGTATGATCTTTTAGTGTGTAGAAAATAAGCTTTATACGATCTTGTGATATGGAAGAAATAAAAGCGATGGACTGCATAATAAAGGTCCCTATCACAAGTGGCAATATAAAGTGACGTTCCCTCGCATTAAGATTTTGTGCATCCAACTATAAAAGCGCATGGCAACCTCTGCTTCCCTCTACGAAGGGCCTATCTTTTACTTTTATGCAAGAGTCATGGTTATCCTCACCTTTCCTTTTTTCATTTTATCCTTTGGAAAGCACCTCGTGTTGGAAAGATTCTGATATATATATCCAATTGGATGTAAGGCATCATGAACTATTATTGTTGACATTACCCTTGAGGTAAAAGGTTGGGAGGCGAATCTATAAGCCCCTATCTTTCTCTATGTCTGATTAAAACTTTGAACCCATAAATATTGCGTGAGTATTAGCAATTGTGAAAGACTAAATGATAGTTGAGTATGTGGAGTTTGCAAAATCAAAGCTCTGACACAGACTCTTCTTGAAAATAAGATGAATTGTAATTGTTTGATGACTAATAACACGGTTTGTTAGTTTTCAAGAAAGTTCATGATCTATACTTTAACATGTGAATAGTTTGTTAATGCAAAGTTCTATGAGTTGAGCTACTGTTATGACATATAATGATGCTAGAAAAGGTGATTGAAATTATCATTGATCAAACTTATGCACCTGCTGGCATTCACACTTCATAAATTCTTTCTTTTATCATTTACCTACTCGAGGACGAGCAGGAATTAAGCTTGGGGATGCTGATACGTCTCCAACGTATCTATAATTTATGAAGTATTCATGCTATTATATTATCCTTATAGGATGTTTTATATGCATTTATATGCTATTTTATATGATTTTTGGGACTAACCTATTAACCTAGAGCCCAGTGCCAGTTTTCTATTTTTTCCTTGTTTTTGAGTTTTACAGAAAAGGAATATCAAACGGAGTCCAAACGGAATGAAACCTTCGGGAGATTTATTTTTGGAACGGAAGCAATCCAGGGGACTTGGAGTGCACATAAGGGAAGCAAAGAGGAAGGCACGAGGCAGGGGGCGCGCCCACCCCCTGGGCGCGCCTTCCACCCTCGTGGCTCCCCTGACCGACTTCTTTCGCCTATATATATCAATATACCCTAAAAACATCGGGGAACAGAATAGATCGGGAGTTCCGCCGCCGCAAGCCTCTGTAGCCACCAAAAACCAATCGGGACCTGTTCCGCACCACGCCAAAGGCGTCCCTCATCGGTGGCCATCTTCATCATCCGGTGCTCTCCATGACGAGGAGGAGTAGTTCACCCTCGGGGCTGAGGGTATGTACCAGTAGCTATGTGTTTGATCTCTCTCTCTCTCGTGTTCTTGAGGTGATACGATCTTGATGTATCGCGAGCTTTGCTATTATAGTTGGATCTTATGATGTTTCCCCCCTATACTCTCTTGTAATGGATTGAGTTTTCCCTTTGAAGTTATCTTATCGGATTGAGTCTTTAAGGATTTGAGAACACTTGATGTATGTCTTGCCGTGCGTATCCGTGGTGACAATGGGATATCACGTGATTCACTTGATGTATGTTTTGGTGATCAACTTGCGGGTTACGCCCATGAACCTATGCATAGAGGTTGGCACACGTTTTCGTCTTGACTCCCTGGTAGAAACTTTGGGGCACTCTTTGAAGTTCGTTGTGTTGGTTGAATAGATGAATCTGAGATTGTGTGATGCATATCGTATAATCATGCCCACGGATACTTGAGGTGACACTAGAGTATCTAGGTGACATTAGGGTTTTGGTTGATATGTGTCTTAAGGTGTTATTCTAGTATGAACTCTTGAATAGATCGATCCGAAAGAATAACTTTGAGGTGGTTTTGTACCCTACCATAATCTCTTCGTTTGTTCTCCACTATTAGTGGCTTTGGAGTGACTCTTTGTTGCATGTTGAGGGATAGTTATATGATCGAATCATGTTACTATTGTTGAGAGAACTTGCACTAGTGAAAGTATGAACCCTAGGCCTTGTTTCCTAGCATTGCAATACCGTTTATGCTCACTTTTACCATTAGTTACCTTGCTGTTTTTTATATTTTCAGATTACAAAAACCTATATCTAGCATCCATACTGCACTTGTATGACCATCTCTTCGCTGAACTAGTGCACCTATACAATTTACCATTGTATTGGGTGTGTTGGGGACACAAGAGACTCTTTGTTATTTGGTTGTAGGGTTGTTTGAGAGAGACCATCTTCATCATACGCCTCCCATGGATTGATAAAGCTTAGGTCATCCACTTGAGGGAAATTTGCTACTGTCCTACAAACCTCTGCACTGGGAGGCCCAACAATGTCTACAAGAAGAAGGTTGTGTAGTAGACATCATGAACTAACATAAACATTGCATATTCCAGATTCTACAATGGAATGCACATGTATTAGGTTATGCCATGTATGATGATGCCTAAATGTACACTATAGCAGGCAGGAGTGATTAATCATTGCACGCACAATTGAATTGCAGGTTAAGGGCCAGTTCTATTCCGCCTTTTTAGGGCTTATTGTCAAAATAAGCCATAAAAGATGTAAAGAAGTCATTTTTGAGTTATGGGCTTGGGCTTAACTAATTTCGCTTTGGAGGGGGGTTCGAGTAGAACCTCACTAAAAATTGAAGGGAAGGCGATAGTGAAATGACTCTGTTGTCTGCCTATATTACACTCAAAATGCAACTGATGATGCCCGCGTCACACCTCACCCTCAAGTAAAAACAAACACGCAAGAGTTCATTGCCCTACCCCGTTGCATCTCCTCTCCCCTTTCCCTCTACCTCGATCCCCTGCCTGCAGCACTAGGGTTCCTCCAGCAAGCCGTCGCCACTGGTCCCATCGGCCTGGTCCTCGACGATGCTCTGTCCAGCTAGGCTACATGGCCGGTGGGTAGGGGCAAATCTCCCTAGCTGCTCCTCCTTATGGTGCTGCCCCTCATTCTCATGGTCTCCAGCAGCTGCTCCAATGTGGTTTGTCCAACGCACTACTCCCGCAGGCGCTGCACAACTTCTGGTGATGCCACATGCGCGAAGGCACCTTATTCCCCTCCCGCCTCCCGTGCCGTGGCCTTGAGGTGCTGTTGAAGGATGAGCTCATCCAACAAGGTGAGGATCTCCTCTGATTTTTTGCCAAATTTTCATTCTGATCCACTATACGATGAATTGCTATGAGCTTCTTCTTCTGCTGCTATATGATGCATTGCTATGAGCTGCTCCTGCTACTGCTATATGATGAATTGCTATGAGCTGCAGCTGCTATATGATGAATTGCTATGAGCTGCTGTTGCTGCTGCTATATGATGAATTGCTATGAGCTACTGCTGCTGCTATATGATGAGTTGCTATAAGCTGGTCCTGCTGCTGCTATATGATGAATTGCTATGAGCTGCTCCTGCTGATGCTATATGATGAATTGCTATGAGCTGCTCCTGCTGCTGCTATATGATGAATTGCTATGAGCTGCTCCTGCTGCTGCTATATGATGAATCGCTATGAGTTGCTGTTGGTATATGATGAATTGCTATGAGCTGCTCCTGCTGCTGCTATATGATGAATCGCTATGAGTTGTTGTTGGTATATGATGAATTGCACACTGTTGCTGCTACTACTGCTGCTGCTGCTGCTGTATGATGAGTTGCTATGAGCTGCTGCTGCTACTATATGATGCTTTCAGGTGGTGCTGCTATATGATAATAACCAGCCACTTGGACCATCGAATTTCAATAAATAATTGTACTTCATTTAAATGTGGGTCATGCGTTTTTCGTTTAAATTAGGCAATGGGATCTCTATGGAAAACATTGACCAAAGTAGATTGTGCCAAGTAGATGGCATCTTTGTATTTGCATTTTGAGCAAATAGTGATGGTCTATTTTCCTATCATATTAATTACTGCACTGGGTTCAATTTGTGATGTTTGCAAGTCAAATTAATTTTCATATGGGCAGAAAAATGAAAAAATATAATGCAATCTAGACTTTTCACCGATCATACCAAAGATAAGCTGAAAACGCAATGAAAAGAACTGGTTGGCTTATTACATGGAGCTTATATTCACATGTGCTTATTTTCTTAGGATAACTCGTAATAACTGTCCCTAAGAAACTTGGCCAATAGAACTGACATACAAATAACATGTCACGATGATTGGAATGGAGGAGTGACGTACCATAGCACACTGTATAGGCTCACCGCTGGCTCTCCTTTTTTTTGCGATGTTCCATGAAATTGCCACATACATCTTGTACTTTTTCATTGTGTAACCCTATCTGCAAGTTGACACGGCTAATTTCAGACATCTCTACATGATAATACATTGCATATCCCTTGCGCATATTTAAACCACAAATTAATGATTGTGTGCGTAGCATAAACTAGCCATGACTCTGTGCTGGACTAGCAGCACTCTAAGGGAGCCTAATGTAGTGTCTTCGGAATTCCTACATGCCACCTATGATTTTGTGTAATGTCTTGCCTCTGTTCCTAAATATATGTCTATGTAGAGATTCCAGTATGGACCACATACAGATGTATATAGATGCATTTTCGAGTGTAGATTCACTCATTTTGCTCCGTATGTAGCCTATAGTGGAATCTCTAGGAAGACTTATATTTAGGAGCGGAGGTGCGAGGTAGTATCATGTATGACATCTACATATCTACTTTAGCAACCAGAGTAGAAATCATTATGCGCACAAAGGGATTCTTGGTCGAAAATCCCAGCAAAGCACGCCGGCGAGCCTGAGAACAATACAATAGAGAGAGACACACTTACAAGATCATAGCAATGCCTCGGTCCAGGATCTTGGTTGGCCAAGCTGTTAGATCCAGAAGAAACATCGTCCTTGTAGTTTTTGCCATCTGCATAACAGGTAACAGCGACCTGTTAGTATATTTGAAGTACATCGGGCAGGTGAAGCTGGACGGGTTTAAAGGTGACAAGTACCTAGGTCGTGGCGGGTTCTTGGCATCTTGCCAGACGGTGGGAATCATGTTAGAAACGTCAAGGGTGATGACGCTGCGCTGGCTGTCGGGGTCCGGTAAGGATATCTAGAACCGTCGAGTAGGGTGTTTGCGGAGCGGCTCCGGTAGGGTGGACTACGGTGTGGGCGAAGCGGATCTGTGGCCATGGACGAGGGCGTAGGTGAAGCTGCTCCGGTGGTTGGGTTAAGGATGGTGTCGACGATGCGGATCTGCGGCCGTGGACGGGGCGTCAGAAGCTGCTCCGGTAGGTTGGATGAGGGTGCCAGGAAGCGGATCTGAGGTCGTGGACTTGTGAGTTGGAGAAGCGGCCCCGGTTGGGTTGAAAATAGTATAGGTGAAGCTACTCCAGTGGGGTTGACGATGGTGTCGGCGAAGCGGCTCCAGTAGGGTTGAGGAAGGTGTCGACGAAGAGGATCAGAGGCCGTCGACAGAGGCATCGGTGGGGCGGCTCCGGGGGGTGTGGACAAAGCGTCTTCGGTGGGGAGTACGAATGAGCCCCTGCAGATGCACTGCGGTTGACGAGAGTACCGGCGAAGCAGATCCGGCGCCGTGGACAAGGCCGGCACTGAATGGGTTGTGGTACAGTGGTTGTCGGTGTCAAAACCGGCGGATCTCGGTTAGGGGGTCCCGAACTGTGCGTCTAGGCGGATGGTAACAGGAGACAAGGGACACGATGTTTTTACCCAGGTTCGGGCCCTCTCGATGGAGGTAAAACCCTACTCCTGCTTGATTAATATTGATGATATGGGTAGTACAAGAGTGGATCTACCACGAGATCAGAGAGGCTAAACCCTAGAAGCTAGCCTATGGTATGATTGTTGTCCGTCCTACGGACTAAAACCCTCTGGTTTATATAGACACCGGATAGGGTTAGGGTTACACAGAGTCGGTTACAATGGTAGGAGATCTACATATCCGTATCGCCAAGCTTGCCTTCCACGCCAAGGAAAGTCCCATCCGGATACGGGACGAAGTCTTCAATCTTGTATCTTCATAGTCCAGGAGTCCGGCCAACGGTGATAGTTCGGCTATCCGGACACCCCGTAATCTAGGACTCCCTCAGTAGCCCCCGAACCAGGCTTCAATGGCGATGAGTCCGGCGTGTAGATTGTCTTCGGCATTGCGAGGCGGGTTCTTCTCCAAATTCCATATACTTAGTGTCCGGCTTCTGATAAATGTTGCGCTCCTTGGCTTCCACGCCCAATAATGGCCATCTTCCACGTGTTTGAATGAATCTGAAAAGCCGTGGTATTTTTACACTTATCCCCTAGCTGCGCAAATGAGCCGTCTATAAAAGGGACGAGGATCTAGATCTGAGTCACACCATCCCCTCTCGAGCTTTCATCGGGCGCCTCGACAAAAATCCATTCCATCATGGGCGGTCGACGCTGCTCCTCCTCTCGCGCTCCAGCCCTCAGCACTGAAATTGGGAGAGATGCTCAGTCCCGCATAGCGAGCTAGTGACACTCCAAACCAAGGGATTTCTTCCCGGCATTCATGGTTCGGTTTGAGCGGACTCGCCACCTATAAGGGAGGAAAGCAAGCGGAGAGTGTCCCGATCCCTCAAAGGAGAGCGGGTATGCTTTGTCTCTTATCTAGTAAGAGGACTCAGATTTCCAATTCATCCGTTTCTCCGGGGCTCTTGAAGTTCTCTGCCTCCGGTTGCACCACCTTCGCCTGCCTCCATTTTGCACATTGCGGGCTTCATAGCCCTTTGCGAACTGTTCTTGGCGTCGAGGCTCATTTTGCGCTGTGGAAGAGATTATTCTGCCTTGTACCCGCTCTCTGAGGGGTCAATATATCAAGTGGGCGGAGCGAGCTATGGCGCATCGCCGGGACGGATATCTATCCGGAACCCCGAAGAAGGTGTCCAAGACTGGCCTTGAATGGTTTTATATAGAGGATGTCCGTTGCGGATCCTGTTGGATCGGTCTCCGGAGTTCAGCAATGCTCCTTTGAAGAAACGCTGAGTTGGCGCCCGCGAGCTCCCGAGGGAAGACGAGCAGGGGCGTCCTTTACGATGAGCCGAATAAGATTGTTAGCTCATTCGGCATGACCATGATCGGTGTCATGGCCACATGTATTATGCGGGGTGCAGCAGCTCCAGTATAGGGGCCACCCCATGTGGGATTTCAACGGGGAGGACGATGCCACCCGTCATGGCCGTAAGGGGCCGGGATCGGTCACCGAACTGGTGAAGACCTTGTCCGCGCTGTATAAGGGAGAAGAGGAAGATTTTCTCCGCGTCAGTCCATTGAACGGATTTTCTATGAACAATCCTCGAAGCTGGGTAAGCGGACATTTCTTTTTTGCACATCCGATCCGTATTCCCATGGTTAGGTATCTCATTTTGTGATTTCGACGCAGGAACTACGCCAAGCCGTAAAAGACATAAACAGCCCGCCTCCACAACCCGAGGATCCGGAACGGCTCCTCGATCCGGCCTCCCAAGAGGATCCGGACATATTGGTGGAGCTGATTGATGGGGTATTTCACCAACTGAGCATCGATAATGCCTTGGTTGCCATTACGGCCGATTACCCCAGAATACTTCCAGCCTCACAGGTAACTGAGACCGAGGTCCCAATACTCTGATAATGACCCATCTGTGCTTATTTTTTATCACCGTATACCAATGGTGTGTCGCAGGGGTGCCTTGAGGCGGAGGCCGAGCCCGTGGAGGCTAGCCAACAAGGCAGCACGCCTCAAGAAGCTAAAAAGAAGTGCGGTCCGGATCAAAACGCCCCATAGCGGTATGGCGCGTCACCATATTCCCAGATTGATTCTGGAAGGCATACTAACGCTGGTACTCTTTTCAGAAAAAAGCGCCGCCGAACTGTGTCCGGAGAGGTTGCCAATCGAGCCTCCGCCACCGGGCTCCAAAGCCGGGTCGAAGCGGAGGCGAGCACGAGGCATCGTCGGATGCTCCTCCGACGAGAGGATGCCGACAGATTGTCCGCCACCAACTCCGAGGTGGAGGCGCCATGAATCACAAAGCCGGACAGTTCTTCGTGGCGCATGTTTCTCCCAAGAGGCATTGAATGCCTTCATTCGAGAGATCGCACCTCCGTGCCGCTCAAGATGGTCTAGCGAGCCACGGAGCAGTATGTAAAGGACATCTGGTGAGGAAATTTGACGGTTATATATGCCAAGAGCCCCGAGACTTAAAGTAGTTAGAATAACTGATTTAAGGATCATTTGTTATGCAGGATCTTACGAAAAAGAATACCCGACTGTCCCAGGAGCTTGAAGAATGCAAGGCCCAACTTGAGGCCGCACTAGCCGCTACAGGGGGAGCCACAGAGACCCCATCTGGTAATATATGCTTCAAAAGATAAGTAGTTTGTGAAGTGCGGCGTGTGTGTAAATCTGACAATAATATTGCAGATGGCGCCGCACTAGATCCGGACAAGCAACAGCTCTTGCGCCGGTTGAAGGCCGGCGAGAATGTTCTTACAAGGGTGAGACAAGAGAAAAATAATCTCCAGGATGCCAATACCCAGCTGGGTGAGGAACTAAAGGATGTTCGTGCCCAGCTGTCTGACTCCGTGAAGGAGAATCGGCGACTTCGTCGCGGCATTTATAGTAAGTGCTTGAGCGAACTTTGAAAAAGAGTTCGGTGAGGAAGTCAACTAACAGAGTTATATCGTAGGTATGCTCACGGGTCGTCCTGCGGAGAAATGCCCGGTTCTCTGGTGACCTTCTTCCCGAGCTATTGCAACCGCATGAAACGAGTTCGGAAGGTGATGAAAGGCGTCGCACAGGACTTGTGGCCATCTCTCTCCCTGCCCGAAGGCCTTGGAGAGCTTGCAGAGAAGCTTCAGGGAGCACGGCGGCGCTTCCGACTATGGAAGATATCGGCCTATCGTCAAGCGCCAGGAAGCTGGGCCATGGTGAAGACGCGGTACACGGCTAGGCGGACCCAAACCACATGGCGAGGTCGGACCTGTGGGGCCCGATGGCAAGGTGATCCTGTGAGCTTAGTGTACGACCAAGTAGAGTTGGCATAAAGTATTCCCAGCAGGATCAGAAACTAGACAGCCTAATAGATGGCATTGAAGAGGAATACAATCAGTCAATTTGACTATGTAATTTAAAATGACATGTAAAATGCCTTCTAGCCGGATTGTAGATCGTTTGTCGTAGCGGACCTTTCGCTTCAACCTCGGGACCCAATAGTCCGGAGTGTGTCCGAATACCCTCACGGTTACGTAAAAACCGGGGCATGCGTGGAGACCAGGCGTAGGGGTCATGAGTGCTTTATCAGACAAGTGCCCAACTAGTTATGTTATATTACATGGTTAGTAAGAAACATCTTCCAGGGAGAATAGTTCCGTTAGTGGTTCCTTTACCTGGGAGGCATGCCCTAAAGTGCATGTCCGGACTGCGAAAAAAGCAGAAAAAGCATCCGGGGCAGATAAATGAAAAATAAAAATCGTCCTTTAGTTCACCGACCAATATTCCCTTAAATCGCTAGCTTTGGCTTCACCCACCGAGGTACACGTCCGGCTGACCAGCGGTAACAATCGCAGAGGTGCTCCTTTACCACCTAACCGAACAATCGGGAACGTAGGGGTAAGCACAGGAGCCAGGCAACCCAGCTTGGCCAAAACTTAAGTCATATCGATGCATATAATGGTGAATAAAAGGTACATGCGGAAGTGTGACACATGTGTTGGGCATAAAGCCCGTATAAATAAGCTTCTGTTAAAGAAGCCCCCAGGTACAAAGAGCGCGGATAGCGCGTCAAGTGTGTGCGAACAATGCCACAAACGATCCTTTAACGACTTTGGAAAAAAGGAGGAAGAAGGAGAGAAAGAAAAGACAGCTTAAAGTTTAAAATATAGACAGAGGAAGGAGACGAACTCGGAATCCGATGCTAGGCGTAGAATCTTCGGAGACGGACTGCGTTCCATGGGTTCGGCTCGAGTCGGTTATCCGATGCGTTTCGCAGACGGTACGTTCCGCCGGTCAGGACTTGGTCGATGATGAAGGGACCCTCCCATTTGGGCTTGAGTTTGTCCTTTTTCTTGTCCGACAGGCGTAGAACTAGTTCGCCAATATTGTAAGCTTTGGCCCGTACTTCCCTGCTTTGATATCTTCGAGCCTGCTGTTGATAGAATGTGGAACAAGCTTTTGCCACATCGTGCTCCTCCTCCAAGGCGTCCAAACTGTCCTGCCGATCGAGCTCGGCTTCTCTTTCTTCGTACATGCGCACGCGAGGTGAGTCATGAATTATGTCGCAGGGCAAAACTGCCTCTGCGCCGTATACCATAAAAAATGGTGTGAATCCGGTAGTGCGATTCGGCGTTGTCCGCAGCCCCAGTCGGAGTTGAGCTCCTCAACCCAGTGCGTGTTAGATTCCTTGAGGGACCGCACTAGTATGGGTTTAATGCCGCTCATGATTAGACCGTTTGCTCGCTCGACTTGACCGTTAGTTTGGGGGTGATAGACTAAAGCGTAGTCGAGCTTGATGCCCATGTTTTTGCACCAGAGTTTGACCTCATCGGCCGTGAAGTTCGTGCCGTTATCAGTGATGATGCTACGGGGGACGCCGTAACGGTGTACTACCCATGATATAAAGTCTATCACCGGTCCGGATTCGGCCGTCTTTACAGGCTTGGCCTCTATCCATTTGGTGAATTTATCCACCATGACCAATAGGTATTTTTGCTTGTGGGTTCCTCCTTTAAGGGGTCCAACCATGTCAAGCCCCTGCACCGTGAAGGGCGGTGATGGGTATAGTTTTGAGGCGGTGGGTGGCATGTGGCTTTGATTAGCAAAGAGCTGGCAACCGACGCATCGTTGGACTAAGTCCTGAGCATCTGCCCGGGCCGTCGTCCAATAAAATCCTGTACGGAAGGCCTTGCCTACAAGGGCCCGGGTTGCGGCGTGGTGCCCGCCGAGTCCGGCATAAATTTCAGCCAGGAGATTCCGCCCTTCCTCTTCGAAGATACACCTTTGAAGGACTCCGGTTGTGCTTTTCTTATAAAGCTCTCCCTCATGGACCTTATAGGCTTTAGACCGCCGCACTATGCAGCGGGCCTTGTTTTGGTCCTCGGGAAGTTCCTGCCTAGTTAGGTAGGCTAGGAATGGTTCTGTCCATGGGGCAATGACTACCATTATTGCGTGGGCTGACGGTGTTATTTCGTTGGCGGAACCACCAACTATGTCGGAATGTTTGGTGTGGGGCAGTGTGGTTGGGTCCGGGTTGTTATTTCCGGACTCTCCCTCCCATAATACGGATGGCTTGAAGAGCCTCTCTAGGAAGATGTTGGGGGGACGACATCACGCTTTGCGCCAATGCGTGCCAACACGTCCGCTGCCTGGTTGTTATCCCGGGCTATATGGTGAAATTCGAGCCCTTCAAACCGAGCTGACATTTTTAGGACGGCATTGCGATAAGCTGCCATTTTCGGATCCTTGGCATCAAAGTCCCCATTTATTTGGGATATCGCGAGGTTCGAATCCCCGCGCACCTCTAGGCGTTGAATGCCCATGGAGACTGCCATCCGGAGACCATGTAGAAGGGCCTCGTATTCGGCTGCGTTGTTGGAGTCCGTGTACATTATTTGAAGTACATATTGGACTGTATCTCCGGTTGGGGACGTCAGAACGACGCCAGCCCCCAGGCCGGCCAACATTTTGGAGCCGTCGAAGTGCATGATCCAGTTGGAATATGCGCCGTACTCTTTAGGGAGTTCGGCTTCAGTCCATTCGGCGACGAAGTCGGCCAAAACTTGCGACTTAATAGCTCGTTGTGGCTTGTAGGTTATGTCGAACGGGAGGAGCTCAATGGCCCATTTAGTGATCCGGCCCGTTGCGTCATGGTTGTTTATAATGTCATTAAGAGGTACTTCGGAGGCTACTGTTATCGAACACTCTTGAAAGTTGTGTCGCAGCTTCCGGGATGCCATGAACACCGCGTATGCTATCTTTTGATAATGCGGGTACCGTGACTTGCATGGAGTTAGGATAGTGGACACGTAGTAAACAGGTTTTTGGAGAGGGAACTTGTGTCCGTCCGTTTCTCGTTCGACAACGAGCACCGCGCTTACAACTTGATGGGTTGTTGCGATGTATAATAGCATTGGTTCGCCCATGTTGGGCGTGGCCAGGACCGGATGTGTTGCCAATATGGCTTTGATTTCTTCGAGTCCGACCGTGGCAGCATCCGTCCACTCGAAGTGTTCAGTGCACCGGAGGAGGCGATAAAGGGGTAATGCCTTTTCTCCTAAGCGGGAGATAAAGCGTCTTAGAGCCGCCACGCATCCAGTCAATTTTTGTATTTGTTTGAGTTCTTTCGGGATATCCAATTGTGACAGAGCTCGGATCTTGGCTGGGTTTGCTTCAATTCCTCTACCGGATACAATGAAGCTCAAGAGCTTTCCGGCTGGTACGCCGAAAACGCATTTTTCCGGGTTGAGCTTGATGTCATATGTTCGGAGATTATCGAATGTGAGCCTCAAGTCGTCGACTAGGGTTTCGACATGCTTGGATTTGACGACCACATCGTCTACGTATGCCTCCACTGTTTTGCCGATCTGGTTTGCCAGACATGTCTAAATCATGCGCTGATATGTTGCGCCGGTGTTTTTGAGCCCAAAGGGCATCGTGTTGAAGCAGAATGGGCCGTATGGAGTGATGAATGCCGTTGCGGCTTGGTCTGGCTCTGCCATCTTTAATTTGGTGGTAGCTGGAGTATGCGTCGAGGAAACACAATGAATTGTGTCCTGTGGTAGCGTCGATAATTTGATCGATCTTGGGGAGGGGAAGGATCCTTTGGGCAAGCCTTGTTAAGGTCCTTAAAATCGACACATAGGCGCCAGTTTGTCCTTCTTTGGTACCATTACCAGGTTTGCTAGCCAGTCCGGATGTTTAATGTCTCGATGAATCCAGCCTCAATAGTTTGGCTAGCTCCTCTCCATGGCCTGTCTCTTGGGTTCGAGAAACGCCAAGAGCTTGTTTGACTGGCTTGAATCCTTTTAGGATATTTAGGCTGTGCTTGGCTGGCGGCGTGGGATTCTGGCATGTCGAAGGGTGCCGCAAAATGTCCCAATTTTCGCGTAGAAATTCTCGTGTCTGGCGTCCACATCGGGTTTAATTGTGCCCGATGGAGCCGTTTTGTAGGGTCCGTTGGATCGACTTGGAATCGACTATTTCATCTGCGGTTTAAAGAGGTGGACTTGGATCTCTTATCGAGTATCACATCGTCCCTGTTCACCGTGGGCCTTGTGCGATGAGTTCCTCTGCCGCTAGGGCTTTGGATAGTGCCTCAAGGGCAAGTGCGGCTGTTTTATTTTGGTAGCGAGGCTATGTCCGGGTCACTAGCGAGAGTGATAATTCCGTTGGGTCCGGCATTTTGATCTTCATGTACCCATAATGGGGTATAGCTTGAAAATTTTTGAATGCCTCTCGCCCTAATAGAGCGTGGTATCCGCTGCTGAACGGGGCCACTTGGAATGTGACCTCCTCGGACCTATAATTGTCCGGCGTGCCGAATACCACATCTAGTGTGATCTTTCTGTCAGACATGCTTCCCGACTGGGGATTATTCCTCTAAAGGTTGTGCTGCTTTGCTCAATGCGGCTCCAGTCTATTTCCATTTGTCGAAGGGTTTCCTCGTAGATGAGGTTTAATCCGCTGCCGCCGTCCATGAGTACCTTGGTAAGGCGAAACCCGTCCACTATTGGACTGAGGACCAATGCGCCTGGTGCTCGGCCTGTTCGGAATTTAGGTTCGTCACTAGCGTTAAAGGTAATAGTCGTGTCACTCCATGGATTTATTGTTGCTATCTGGTAGACTTCGGCAAGGCCGCGGCGTGCTCGTTTCCGCATATTATTTGATGCGGAAGTCTCGAAGACTGTTAATACCGTACTGGTATTGCTGGGCTGGTGCTCTTGAGCTAAGATCTCTTCGCCACTTTTGGCCACCTGCCGTAGTATCCAACATGCTCTAAGGCTATGAGTTGGAGTGGCGCCCTCTGTGCTATGAATTTTGCAGGGTCCATTGAGCCATCCCTCGATCGGTTCCATGCCCTTTGGGGTTTTTGCTTTTGGTATGTAACCCGGTGCTGGTGATGATGCACCCTTTTATTTCGGACTAGGGTCGTATTGGGGCGGATTATCCCAAATTTGATTTGGTTTTCGAGCGCTCTCCATCGTGCGATACTTTCGTACTATGGGCGCCAAGTCAGCGAAGCATGTAATTTCACGACGACTTATGGCGTTTAGGATTCCTTATGCGTGCAATTATTGCGGAAGAATGAGATTGCGTCCTCCTCGCGGCAATCCTTTATCCTGTCCATAACCGGGAGGAATCGGCCCGATAATGATGTCTTTGTTTCACGGGCTCTTGCGATTTGGGATAGATCGCTTATGTTTGGGTGGGCAGGTGGAATTAAATTCGAACCCGTCCGATCTAAGATTCAGGGCCAAGAGGTTTCGAACTTGGAAGCTTGGGTTCTTGGAGGTTGTCCAATGAATCTAGCTTTGTTGCGACTTTAAGTTCAAGGCTTGAGTGGTGTCCTCCCCTCCGCGGGAATCCGGCATGGAGGGGTCAGGAATCCGGACATAGCTAGTCTTTAAGGTAGGAGAAGAGTCGCCGTATCGTCCCTCTATCACAGCAACGTGGTGGGTAGCACAGGGAGAGTTGATCTCTCTCGATCGGTTTTAGGCCCAATCGACCGTGTCAGAAGCGACTCCTGGCGGCGATGCGATCCAAGAGCTCGTTCAAGGAAGAGAGCTCCATCGGATCTAACTCGCTCGGCGAGTTCGAGTTAACGTGAAGATTGCTTTCGATGACCGAGAAGTCATCGTCGGTAGCAGCCGACGAACAGCGGTCATAAGAAAACCGCCTAGCCGGAGAGTTTGGCGGTGGCCAAAGCTCCTTTAACAGCGGTGCCGTCTTTAAAGGCGGGATGAGGCATCCTTCCGACGATGGCGGCATAGAGGAACTCTCAATGAAAGCACCAATGTCGGTGTCAAAACCGGCGGATCTCGGGTAGGGGGTCCCAAACTGTGCGTCTAGGCGGATGGTAACAGGAGACAAGGGACATGATGTTTTTACCCAGGTTCGGGCCCTCTCGATGGAGGTAAAACCCTACTCCTGCTTGATTAATATTGATGATATGGGTAGTACAAGAGTGGATCTACCACGAGATCAGAGAGGCTAAACCCTAGAAGCTAGCCTATGGTATGATTGTTGTCCGTCCTACGGACTAAAACCCTCCGGTTTATATAGACACCGGATAGGGTTAGGGTTACACAGAGTCGGTTACAATGGTAGGAGATCTACATATCCGTATCGCCAAGCTTGCCTTCCACGCCAAGGAAAGTCCCATCCGGACACGGGACGAAGTCTTCAATCTTGTATCTTCAAATTCCAAGAGTCCGGCCAACGGTGATAGTTCGGCTATCCGGACACCCCCTAATCCAGGACTCCCTCAGTGGTGAATGAGCAATCTACTTGTTTCTAGGGGAGGTGGGAGGGGTAGATGCGGCCACAGAAGCAGATCCGACAAGGTGGACGCCACTGGCAATGAATGGGCTCTGGTACGCCGGTGGATGAGCAGTCTAGGGTTTCGAGAGGGGAGGGGAGAAAGGCCGATGAAGTACGAACGGCGTGATGTGAGATGCTCTAGTGATGTGGAGTTAGTCATTTTTGCGGGAGGGGGAGAGGAAATGGGGGTGCCGTGTAGTGGGGGGAACCGAAAGTTACCAAAGCAGCCCCGACCTATTATGTAGATGAGGGCGGTATTGTAACTGTTGGTCTCCATGCACCAAGGACAAAAGGGGAATTTCGCATGCTAAAGACTAAGGTGGCGGAAATTTTAGAAGGAGGCGGGAGATTTTGCCGCCCGCGGGATCGTTCGTATCCAGTTTCAACTAATTTTGGACCGTGCTAGTGGGAAGGTCATGCGTGACTGTGTACACGGGGCAAACGTCAACAGTTAATAACTGGTGTGAAGTCCACCCCAGAAAAAATACAATAACTCGGGATGATGCGCCGATAACTTGGACGTTCACACGGGTGCGGCCAATCGTACGGGTGTAGTGGCGCGTTCACAAAAAAGGGATCAAATGATCAGCCTATGTATTTCTCGTCTAAATAGATAATTTCGTGCAATTGGTTATTTACGTTAAACATAATGCATTGATGTGTTAGTGTAGAGGCGCACAAAAAGAAATGGATATTGTAGTCCGCTACTTAAAAGTGTTATCTCATATGATTACATAGCCTCCGTTTCATAAATTGCGTACCCGTTGAATTCATATATGAATACTACATATATTACTTCATAATAGAAACTTAAATCATCCAATACTAATGATTTTGAATGCAAGAGTAGCAATGGTGCATGTACAAGATAGCTACATTGGTCGTTTGAAGAAACATCACTGTAACTTTGGCATGCACAACTGAAAAGGTTTATTTAAATAGAGAAAATGTGATATGTGAGTGTCCAATCTTTATAGCGTTGAATCGATATTGTACCTTTGGCCACGATACGAAGTAGATATTGATTTATGTTCAAGCGATGCACGTCCACGATCGCTAGATAGTGATACGTGAATGAATTGTGCAATCTCTCTCACACGCATACATATCTCATTTCCTTGTGGGCATCGGAATCACACACACGCACTTCATGTATTTCTCTCCCTCCGTCAAGGTTAGAATTCGTCTTTCTACCCCGTCCTACAAGTCTCTCACACAGAAACACACACGCTCTATCTGTCGAACACACCCACCCCTTTAATTCCGCCCACCCACAACCACTAATGTCTCGAAGTATAATAATGTCTCTCACACATATGCCTAAGGTTAACTCGAGTTCCGGAACCATATGAATACATACAATGGGATTCCAACAGTGCACCTTTTGTTTTGAGATTTCGCTCTCTCTCTCCCTCTCTCTCTCTCTCACACACACAGACACACGCGTGCGCGCGCACACACACACATTGTTTCTCGCTTCATTATTTCTGGCACTTGCATGCACACAATTTTGTTTATCTTTGTAATAATTTAAGTATGCCTCGCACAAATGCTATCTACCTATCCCTTAATATAGCTAGATATGTGTCACACAAACTCCTTCTCCCTACTAGCAAGATGCCCATGCGTTGCACCGAACATCAAGATGCATTTGTATGAGTAGTTTATCTTGTGGGAGAAAAGGATGAACGATGGAATGCCTTATTTGCAAATACGGAGAGGGGTGTGGGTATCTTTTTGCAAAATTGCCACAGTTTCCTTCCTATCCGTCGGGTATAAATCGGATGGCCTATATTGCAGGATGGCAGGAACACCATCATCACCAACTCTGTTTTTTATAAGAGTAGGGATATGTAAGTGTTCTGCCCCCGACACACACACCCACACCCACACAGCCACACACACACACACACACTTTTCCCAACACCGAAGGAGTAGGGTGACACCTCGATCTTGATACTAATCTATCGACTAGCTTCTCTCTCAAACACACACACACGCACACACACTACCCGACACTGAAGGAGTAGGGCGGCACCTCGATCTTGATAGTAATCTATCTACTCCTCTTTCAAACACACACACTCTCTAGTTGTGCCTCTGTGCCTACCGTGCACACTCTCGATACGTCTTTCTCTCCCTCCCCCTCCCCCACCCCAAAAATGATAGCAGAAGGGTGACAACTCGATATGATCATAATCTGTCAATTGGTTTCTCTCTAGAACATTGTGTCTCTGTGCCTCGCTCAGTAGCCCCCTCGATATGTAGACTTCTCGCGTGCGCACAGCTGTAGTGACCATGACGCTGAACCCAGTGTGCCTCGTTTTTACCGGCCTCATGTGATAGTTTTCACCCTGTTTTCTGTTAATTAACAAGGCAACCTTTTCTTTGTTACTACTAGTGAATCTGAAATCATTTGGGGAAGACATAAAATATATCACTTCAACCCAATTATTGCAGTAACTATTTTAAAAGAAACTAGCTAGATGCCCGTGCGTTGCATGGAACATCAAGATGCATTTGTATATGAATAGTTTATCTTGTGAGAGAAAAGGATGAACGAGGGAAGGCCGTATTTGCGAACGTGGAGAGGGGTGTGGGTATATTTTTGCAAAATTGCCATAGTTTTCTTCCTATCCGTTAGATATAAATACGACGGCCTATATTGCAGGATGACACACACACCATCATCACCAACTCTGTTTTCTACTCCCTCCGTTCCTAAATATTTGTCTTTTTAGAGATTTTAACAAGTGACTACATATGGAGCAAAATGAGTGAATCTACACTCTAAAATATGTCTACATACACATCCATATGTGGTAGTCCATTTGAAATCTGAAAAAGATAAATATTTAGGAACGGATGGAGTATAAGAGTAGACATGGAGATATATCTCCAGGATGGTCTACAACAAAAATGTGCTGGACTGGTTAGCGCCGGGTGCTCGCAACGCGATGACATGAGTTCGATTTCTGTCTTTAACTTTAGATTTTTATATTATATATTACTTATTTAATATATACTTCTTTCACTACTGTACTGATAGTGGAACCCACAGAGTACTTAGAATACAAGATTGAGGATGGACTTGTTTCTTTTTAACTTTACATGCAGACGAAGTGTAGCCACCACCTCGCAAGTCACGTGTACACTGTACATGCAATTAACTTTTTATAGAGGGACAATCATACACGCAATTAACTCAAATGGATTGGATGCCACTCTATTATTTCCAGCATAAGAGCATCTCCAACGGCAGCCGGCAAATTTCCTCCCGCTTCCTTCTGCAGAGGACGACATCAAATGCCAGCGGCATACATTTTCACAACTCTAACCAACCAGATGAAATTCGTGCAAACACGGACTGATTTCATATAAGCATGAAGGATTTCGTATAAAAAAGCCGGATCTTCATATAAACATGATGGATTTCATTACATTTACATGAACTAAGCGGTGCCAATCCGGCTCTCTTGGTATAATTAATACTCCCTCCGTCCGGAAATACTTGTCCTAGAAATGGATTTATCTAGACTTATTTTAGTTATAGATACATACAAATTATCCATTCTTAGAACAAAAATTTCCCGCCAGCTGGAGAGGGAGTACATAATCTAAATGGCCGCCCGCGGATCCCTTTGTCTTCCTCATGTCCGGCAGACACTTTGCGGGGTCGATGAAGGTCCTCGGAAGAGATGAAGAAGCAAAGAAACCACCTGAATCTTGCGATCAAATGCGCCTTGGCGGTGGCCTTCATGGGACCCAAGTGGCGGCGGCCTCCCGTGTTCTACTTCTCCTCGATGATGGCGGCGGACACGGAGAAGCTGGCCACCGACTCGTCGCTCTCCACGCACCCGGCTTCTGCTCTGCCTGCATGGCGCTGCCGCAGGCATGGGAGGCGCGCCCACAGACACTGGTGGCACGGTACGATGCGGCAGCGACGACGCCCGTGCCGGCATGGAGCAACTCGCCACTCCTCATCGCGCTGAACTGGAGCGGCGAGTTGTTGAACCACGCACCTGCTTGGGGCGGCAACCGGCTCTGTCGGGCCAAGCGAGGTTGGTGAAGCACCGAGCGGCCTCGCCCATATCCGGAGGGCTCGGTGGGCCACCCAGCCGGGTAATATGCCGGAGAACGGCTCCTAGGAAGCCATCGGAAGAGTGGATAAAATGGTGAAGGAGGAGATGGGGGAGCGGCGGAGGGGTGCGATTCTTGCCCGCTGTCTGTCTGGCCTCGTGTAAATAGAGGGAGGATGGTAGGAGCTTTGCCGGTGTCTGGCCTTGTTTAAACTGAGGGCGGACAGGAGGAGCTCGGCCGGTGTTGCGTTTAATTCCGGCCCGCTCATGAACGGACGTGTGGCCGGAGTAGGTTTCTTGGTTTGCATGCGGGTTTTACGGAGGGGTTTGATGGAGGCGAGGAGGCGTGTTCAGCCGGGCATGCAGCGGGTGGCGCAGTACTATTCGATTTGACAGCAGGCGGCATAGTTCCCGATATGGCTTTAATGTAGACGAGGGAGGGAGTAGCGGTTCCCGAAATGTTGAACGGCAAATGCATCCTCCTTCAATTAATGCATGAGGGAAGTAATGGGAGGAGGACCGGGAAAAGAGGCTGCACGATGTGAATGCAACACAATTTGCCCTCATATAAAGGCGCCCCTCCATTCCAATGCATCTACCAAATCGTACGCACCTTAGCATTTTCCTAAGCACCTACACTAAGCGCAAAAGAGCTCACTCCAAACCCATGGCGGCGATGCGCGCAAGTGGCCAGCGGCTGTGCCAGATGGTCCATGACGTCGGCCTGCGGCATGGCGCCGAGGATCGTCTCCAGACGGTGTTGGAGACCAGTTGGTGGATGGCTGCCGTCGACGCCAACTACGACTCTCAGTTGGACCAGATGATCGTTGCCACCACCAACAAGTTCACCGTCCTCAAGAAGCTCGCGGACGACATCGTCGTACTCCTCCAGCCCGCACGCATGGGCTCCTCATTGCCTGCCACCCTAATCGGCCTCCATGGTGGGAACCTTTCTCAAGCACTGGTGGCCCTGCGACTGCCTGCCGACGCCACAAAGAATGTCCACCTGGAGGTTGAGCTCGCCGCGAGGCGCCTCGCCCAGCAATTCGCCGACCTACACATCCACGTGTACGAGAAAATCGTGTACATAGGTATCTACAAGGCCAGTGAGGACGCTACGACGTTGGCCTTCCTCAACCAGCTGGAAGCCTTGGATGCCTTTGCTGAGAAGCACCTCGACCTCGCCACAAAAGACGCCGCTCCTTAGCCGCCGGTCGGTGGCTCGGCGCACTAAGTTGAGGAGGAGGAGGTCATACGTTGATGGATGCATCTTTCTTCTTGCCTTCTATAACCACCACTGCGACCGCATCATCATCATGGCCTTAATTCTTATTGTGCTGTTGCATTTTCGTTCCAGCCAATACCGACATGTGCGATCCCTTTGCTTAATTATATGCATCACTGTAACTAGTACTCCATCCGTTAATTTATAAGTTGTGCTTACCTTTTCCATCAACTTCGTGCAACGCGCGGGCATCTTGCTAGAAACACTAGAACATGTCGGACCGCGTGTGACCAAACCGACGATGCACCAACCTAGCTACTCGCACCTCGCTTATCTGGCGAAATAGCCCGCCCTAGCGTTTCCAATCGTTATTTCTATCTATCGATCGTGCCAAGGAGCTGAACCAAAATGTTACAATTTATACATGTTTCTCTACTCCTACTCCTATAAAAGACTCAGTTGGTGATGGTGGTGTGTCTGCCATCCGTCGTTTTTGACCATTAGATCTGCATCTAACGGCTGTGAGGTAAGTTGTGGCATTTTTTGCAACAATAGCCCACTTCTCTGCTCCAATTTGCAGAAAACCCCTTATTATTTTGAAAGCAACCACATCCCTCCCTCACCTCATCAAAACAGCCTGAGAAATATATATACTCCTATAAAAGACTCAGTTGGTGATGGTGGTGTGTCTGCCATCCGTCGTTTCTGACCATTAGATCTGCATCTAACGGTTGTGAGGTAAGTTGTGGCATTTTTGCAACAATAGCCCACTTCTCTGCTCCAATTTGCAGAAAACCCCTTATTATCTTGAAAGCAACCACATCCCTCCCTCACCTCATCAAAATAGCCTGAGAAATATATTTTGAGTGAAAAGTACTCCCTCCGTTCCTAAATATTTGTCTTTCTAGAGATTTCAATAAGTGACTACATACGGAGCAAAATGAGTGAATCTACACTTCAAAATATGTCTATATAATCCGTATGTGATAGTCCATTTGAAATCTCTATAAATTCAAATATTTAGGAACAGAGGGAGTAATATATTAGGAGTATATCAAAACAAGAGTGATTTCTTTCAAGTTTGTGAATAAGTAATACTATTCTACTACTTTGGATCCGTCACAACGCACAGGCACATTGCTAGTAAAAGGAAAAGGCCTGTCGCGTTCGCGTCGCACTCCCCCCACACACGCCCGGGAATCGGGAGTACTCCACGGCCCGACCGGCACGACACATAGCTTAGGGAAGGCGTGTTGCCTAGCATTTTCACTTTCATGTGGGACCGCCGTTGAGCAAACCGACTGTTGGCAAACCTTACCCCGCCGGCCGCCGGGTTGAAAAACATAAACGAGGGGAAGATCTAGCTGTAGCACAGAAGCCAAGAAATTTGGTGTCAGATGGGGCTCGTTGATAGAGTAGGAGCATTCCGTACTACTCTACTCCTACTAGTACCAAGTTTGTACTATACAGCTAGTACTACCACTACACAACTAGTAGGTACATGCACGACACAGCATCGTAGGAACAAAAAACGGGAAGATCTTGTTTTGGGTGATTTATCTTTTTTTCTGTCAACGTAGTATGAATAATATGATGTGGGGGCACCCATGAAGCTTATGTGGCTTGGTTGCATGGCTACAAAAGGTTGGTGAAAATTAAATAGATAATGTGTTTAGAGTGCACTCCACTAAACAGATATACTTTGGATCCATTGCAACGCGCCGGCACATCTATATCTATACCCCCTATATAGTGTGTGAATAACTTTGAAAGTTGGTCGTTGGATGAAGCCAATCCGACGGTACAAAGATGGCAAAACCGAGCACTACTGGCCGTTGGATATCATCTACATTCCACCAGATTCTGCCACATGTAGAATCTAGAAGACTCCATGGTTGAACTTCATTCATGACTAACTTTGCCACAACTAAGCTTAGGCAAAGTGTGTCTGCCACAAAAAATGTGGCTAAAAAAATGGCCACCACAAGTGTGGCAAGATTTTGCAAGAAGTTGAGTCTATGACATGTGGACCATGTAGCTAGAAAAGTGTGGCAAGCCACAAGTGTAGCAATGAACCAAACACATGCCTGGTGCGTTTGGTAGGGTGTATGAAGGGTGCATGATCCCAAGAGTTCCCTTCTCGTCCCATTTTTTGGTGTTTGGTAGAGTATATGGAGGGTGCATGAGTCCACACTAGATTAGCAAAAATACACTAGAAGCATGCATGAAGAGAGCATACATGAAGAGGGGTGTTGAGTTGAGCATGCATGAAGAGGGAACAACTATGCAGAGACGAGAACCAACCAAACACACTTGTGGCATGCCTAAGCTTAGGTGTGGCAACCTTAGGCTGCAAACCAAACCATAACTTTGAAAGTTGGTCATTGGATGAAGCCAATCTGACGGTACAAAGATGGCAAATCTGAGCACTACTGGCCGTTGGATATCATCTACATTCCACTAGATTCTGCCACATGTAGAATCTAGAAGACTCCATGAACTTCATTCATGAATAACTTTGCCTTTTCTCTCTCCCACGCGCACAGAGTGGCCCACTTGCATGCTGCAGTTTATTGGCTGGAGTCTGGCTGCAGCTGCTCATGCGTACGCTAATTAATGTTGTGAATGCGGGGCATGGAGGGAAATGGGCACATGCAACAGGGTATATACGTAGACTAATTAGATAAATACTGAAAAAAGTTATGCGCAGACAAAAGAGGACCAGAGGGAGTACTACTCATGTTCCTACTACGGTTAAGGAATATGCAGTTATCCTCAAAAAAGAAAAGTCCTTCTTCGCGCTTCCGCATGCACGAGAATTTGGTTCTGCTCGCATCATGGATGATAGCTGGAGGATGAAGTGAACCTAGAGGCATGCTAGCACGGGAGTGTACTCATGTTCCTACTACTCCTAGTAGTAGTAGTAGTACAACTGTGGTACACTTGATGGTCAAAATACTATTATTCATCCGGTCCTCATAGTGAAGTGACAAGACCCTGCGCCCGAGGTAACACCAGTCCAGGCGGCGTGTCCGGGTTACCAAAGTCAACCTCACCTTGTGCACTATGCAGTCAGTGTCACCGCCGCTGTATAGCATGCCTCGCCTTGTCTTCCTCTCCCCTAGAACCACTCCATCTCCATCTCCGTCTCGCCGGAGATCCTAAGGTCACTCTTCATTATCTCACTGTGCCCCCGCATACCCTCGCCTGGCTCGCCTCCCCCAGTACCACTATTCCCTCGCTAGCCGCTCCAGCACCGACAACCTTCTCCCCCGTAAATCAAGCCCCCCCCCCCCCCAAAACCCCACCTTCCAAACTCCACCATGGCCGAACGTGAACCGTGCAGGATCCATATGAGCCGCGATTGGAGCAATCTCCCCAGTGACGTCCTCGACCTCTGTTGTTCGTGTATGGATATGTTGAGCGCCCTGCGGCTGGTTGCATGCTCGAGGGGCATGCACACGGCCATCATCAAAGCAAGGCCAAAGCTTTTCAAGACACCCTACTTGCTGCTATCTGGTCTTGCGAGATTGGCTCACCATGATAAAGAGGCGCACATGATGCCCCTCGACTTCAATTCGATCTCCATTAGCCGAAACTTCTTTGCAGGTATGTAGTGGGTCGCCGTACATCATTTCCCTCGACTTCGATCCGATCACCATCGCCCGAAACTTCTTTGCAGGTATGTACTAGGTCGGCATGAACTCCCACTGGATGGCTGCCTTCAGAGAAGACGGTAAAAAGTTGGTGCTCGTGAACTTGCAGACCTCCCATGAAATTATCCTTCCTCCATTGGATTATATAGAGTTTTACCATCGCGGTCCTAGCCATCTAGATTACCACGTCAGTTGGACGGACCTTGTTTTGCAGAAGATTGTAATCTGCCAAGTGCCCACACGACATGAGAATTACGCAGACTTCAAGCTAATTGCCTTGTTCGACCGTGGACTCGCCTATCTTTACGTTGGTGCCTTCTTTAGCTGGAGACAACTCAGCTCGCAGTGGATCATCGTCAAAGCTGATACACACTTCTGTGATGCTATTGAACACAATGGCATCATCTACGTGATCGACAAAGCAGATGGCACCACGTATTGCTGGGACGACACGTGTAAGTTGTTTCCATCTCATGTTAATGATGACGCCATGACACTGTTTGAACTTTTTGTGATGATTGGCATATCCCTGTTTGAGCAGAATTTGAGTAGAACTATGGCAATGTATTAGAGACGCCGTAAATCAGCTATATTTGGAATGAGTTAATTCATGCGATTGTGATCATGTCATCCAATTTGTACCCCTGAATAATCAAATGGTTAGGAATATATGGATATTCTCCTTATTTTACAATAGTCTATATACTACTACTAAATATGAGTGTGTATCAATGGCCATGTTAGTTTCCTCATTTTCATGATGTAGAAACATGCACCACACTGTTGGTTTCATCTAACCATACATTAGGGAAGTAAATGTGCATATGGAGAACTCTATATTTGGAAATAGTGAAATCCTGTAATGCTTACCATGTGTACATACCTATATTAAGCCCTTGACAATCAATGGCTAGAATAATATCCTCATAAAAATTTTGCCCACAGAACACGAGTATATAACAATGCATGGTCTGTTAGTTACCTTGAAGAATTTGCTTGTGAGGACATAACATGATTCCATAACATGCATGACATGGTAGTTTCCTATGAAGAATCGATTGCGAGATAACATGAGTATAACCATGCATGGCACTTCTATATTTTCGAACCCAGTATACATTTCCCTGTATTTTCCTCCTAGTTCCAACAATGTTGATCTTACATTAACAATGCTGATCTTACATTAACAATGCTGATCTAACATTAACAATGTTGTTTCTTGCATTATCCTACTCATACTCTGAACAATGTTGGTCTTACATTAACAATGCATGTCCTTTTTGATATGATGCAGTGTCCCTACAGTTACTGCCCTTTGTAATCACACCACCTTTGCCAAGAACAGGGAAGCACAACTGGTTCCTCGCTCGATCAGACGACGGCAAAAGACTGATGATCATTCGGACAGATGAGCCAGAAAAGTTATATTGCAAAAAAAACCACTGTATACAAGCACCATGAAACAGGTGAGTATCCGGACAGTGGCTGTTACGTCTATGAGCAGGATACCAGCTTGTTGGGGCCTTCAGGATTTTTTAGTTGGAGGCGGGTAAACAGCCTTGGTTCACACTCTCTGTTTCTCGGACTCACTTATCCGATTAACCAGGAGATCACCGTTGGCATGGACCTTGATGGCAGAGAGGCTCTGTTTGCTATGGAAAACTGTGTCTACACGGCGAGCCCTAGGAGTTTGGGAGCAAACTCCCCTGATTGTCAACGATACAGCCTGCAGCCAAAAGAAGGTGAGAATGACAAAGGCATCCGGATTAACTTTGATCCTTGGATGTCTCAATTACGACAGGCAGTGATGTGGTTCAAGCCTTTAGGTTGATAGGTAATTGGGTTGTTGCGTCAAAAGGGTGGAGTACTGGTGTCTCCAGATCATTGGTAGCTGAAGCAGGGCTGCAAATTATGATGGTGTTGGATCATCTCTTTGAATGACTTTGTTGTCTTTGTTGCTTGTTCTGGATGGGTAGTTCTTTCTTTTGTTATGCATATTCCTTGTCATTTGGTCATCCTCGTCTATGTCACTCTTACTATGTAATAGTTGACTCTATTTAGAATGCCATTCTCGTCTGGATCACGAGAGTCTGAGCGCTGTAGATGGGTGTGTTTTGGTGGTGTAGCAAGACTTCTTATGAACTATCATGTCTTGCTGTTTATGTCAGTAGTAGTCACTAGTCAGTGTTTGAATGTTGTATATATCGTTGTTTCGAACTGTTTATTGTCTCAAACTACTGGTGGGCTAAATGAGGGCATCACCATTCTCCCGTGTTCAGAGTGTATCTCCTTTTTTCAAGTTATATAATTTGAGCTTAGTGTCTTTTCGATGATGTACACTTTTTTGGGCCAGTGAGGTGTCGTTGAATATGGATCGAGTAGTAACGCAATGCCAAACAGGTCAATTATGACTCTCAGGCTGGGATCTCAAAAGATCCTCAAAAAAAGGCCGGGCTCTCCAAAAAATAAAGAATAAGGACTCTTAGGCCGACATGTGGGCTCCACCGGTGTTTTCGTGCACTTGCGCGCCCAGAGCATATTGGCACATGTTCGAAATTCAAGCTACCTTTTCATCCCCAATCTCCCGCCCCTCCTCCACCTCTGGAATCTTGATTCCTACTCCAGTTCCCCCAAATCCCCCTCCTGTACTCCCTATACTCAAGCTCACTATCATGTCGCCGGTCAACGCGGATCTCCGAGCCGGAGATCCTGAGGTCCGTCCTGCCTTCGGTCGCTGCGTGCTGTCGCTCAACAGTGGCATGGCGGCGCTTGACGACCAGTTTGCCGGCAAAGTGCTGATGGTAACCATCAACAGCGACCGGCCTCCCGTCTTGACGGACGACCTTGTCAAAGCTCTTGGCATTGCGCACGGCATCCAAATAAGTGACTTGATCGTCGAAGTCTGTCCGCCACCGGCTGATTTCTTCGTCAGGTTCCGGACAACTTTCGACTGCAGTCGTGTGTTCAAATCTTCACGGTCTTTGTTCTACAATGGCGCGCTGGTGAGCTTTGATCTATGGCAGCCAGGATGGGTCTCGGTGCCCTCTGATCTTGAGTTTTTAACAAAGCTTACCTTCCACGGCATGCCTCGACGTGCTTGGAACAGTGAGTCCATGAATGAGCTTATCAACGACCTTGGAGGTGAGCTCGTAAGTATGTTTGTTCCTCCAGACAGTTGGGCTCTGACGGTTATGTCATGGATGAAGAAGTCGTCCACCATACCGAACGTTATTGGTGTTGAGATACCAGTGCATGAATCGGGGTTGTACTATTCATCGCCACCAAGGCCGCCGCGGACCACATTAGGGATGTACATGTATCGAGTGTTCGTGCATGTCGAAGAAGTGGTCAATCCATCAATCAAAGTCCTGCCGCCGCCGCTGGTGCCAGGGTCCGTCAACGACGTCCATTACAGGAGTCAACGTCAGACTTTCCCCGTGTTGCTTGGAACGATGGATGGCACAGGGCCTACTCCATCATGCGGCGGAGGCCACTGCTTCTTTGGGAGAAGAGGCAGGGCTGGCTGCCTGGATGTGCTCTAATTTGAGGTAACAGCTGAATCTTGTCAGATACTAGTTAAATCCGAGCTATGGGTGTGAAGCACTGATGTGCCAGTACATTTGATTGTGACATGTTCTAATTTTGTACCTGCACTTTTTTTAGAAAGGGTTGTACGTCAACTTAATGTGCTAGCAGAACTTATTGTATTGTCTGTCTGTTTTCTTTGGACAACATTCAAGATATTTCCATGTCATTGATAAAGACGATGAACCATTATGTACGAGTTCGTTGGTTTCAACATAGCCCTACCCATAGCGATCCACTGCTTCCATCCTGATTGTGCCGCCTGCGTGAAATTTTTGTATCAAAGTTCCGTGTGCTATGATGTTCTATATGATTGTGTCAACTATATAAGTTTTTACTGAGCATCAGCAATGCATATGGCTGAAAGATATATTTACGAGCATCGACCGATGGGTCTCTCTCTCTCTCTCTCTCACACACACACGCACACATGCACACACGCACAAGTGTGACCCGTTGAATTATTTCTTTGCTCGTGATAGCTTTTAATTAGGTTCCGCTGTAATCTAACTTTTTTCTTAAGTTATAAACTGAGCTCAGTGACTTCAAAAAGTTGTACAGAAGCCTTGTTTGGGCCTTTCCAGCGTCGCTGAATGTGGGCTGAGTAGCCATGTTAGGTTGTACTGTACTACACAAGCCTTTTTTAAACATCAGCAATGCAACTGGGCCGACAGTTGTACACAATATCCAGGTCAGCTTGTTATTCTCTGCCCTGCTGGCTACAAACTTTCCTAGGAGGTATGTATTAGGCTTAACAGGAAAATGGACTTTCAGAAATAATAAATGGGATGTAATTATAATAACTGGGCGGTAACTATAAAAAATGCACCAAACGCGTAATTAGTTTAAAAAATATATTATTTTCGGAATTTGAAAATTTTAATTTCATTACTTGTTGCGCGCGCAATATTTTGTTGGATTTTAACATATAACAACTTTATTTTGAAATTATATTTGATCTGACTAGAAATTTCGGATAAAAATATTTTGGATCCCATAAAAATCTGGGAATTTTTTTTGAATTCTGTTTTGAGCGGTTGGTTGAAATTATTAATCATTGTCCTAGCTATAAAATGCGTTGTACTTTTAACAAACTGTAAATGGGCTGTAGTAAATTCCATTAGAACTAAAAAATGGGTTGTAGATTCTTACAACTCGCAAATGGGCTATATGTTCTCTGCCACACACTTGTGGGCCTTCTAAGTTGACGCGTCCCCTAAAAAAAACTAAGTTGACGCGTATGCAAGGCGTTTTCAACAACACATGGTTCTGGCAGCTGTGGCCGTTGGATGTCCATGCAACGAATGTCGTGCTTCTTCTTCAATCTCGGATATTCTTGCTTCAGCCGCCCAAAAAATGATTCCTCCCCCTGACATCTAGGGTGCACCGTTTTGAAGGCTGACCTGTGGGCCTACTAAGTTGACGCGTACCAAGGGCTTTGTCAAATTAGTCAATATAAATGATTCTAGCTGCAGTGACCGTAGGATGTCCATCCAACGGCCGTAGTGCTTCTTCAACCTCTGGTGTTCTTGCTCCAGCCGCCCAAAGCAGCGCCGGTCGTGCCGCGTGCTCCTGCCTCCAGTGGCCGGCTGTGATGCCGCGGAGGCCTCACCTCCCCCTACAACTCCCACCACTGGCCAGGCCATCCCTCCACTCACCCACACCCCCTGTTATTCCGCGGCGACGGCAGCCTCACACTGCAGCCGAACCAGTGAACCCTCGTACTCCTCTCCGCGCGGCCTTCCACTGCCGCATCTTCCCCGGCTCCGCGTCGTCCCCTTCCTAGGCCTCGCCGTCGTCCACCGCCCTAGTGCTCTCGGCGCGGCGTGGTCAACATGGTCAAGGAACGGCTTCCATCGGACGTGGACTGTACGTGGAGAGGCTGACAGCTGGGTCCACGACGGCAGCAAGGAAGTGCCTCCTTACTACACGGAAAATAATGATTCCTCCACCTGAAAGCAGGGACCCACCGGACGGGCCACCATATTTCGCGAAAAAAATGTTTCCCCCTAACTGCTGGGACCCATCAGACGGGCCACCGTATTGCGCGAAAAAACATTCCCCCCGCTGTTAGCTCGGACCCATCGGAAGTGCCTCCTTATTACTCACAAAAAAAGAATACTCCCCCTGCTGGTTGGGACCCACCTTGGTGGGAGGCTGACTTGTGGGCCTACTAAGACCAAAGGTTGAAGAAGCACTACAACCGTTGGATGGACATCGTACGGTCACTGGAGCTAGAATCGTTCATATTGACTAAGTTGAGACCCCACCAGCTACATCTTCGCACGCAAGGAAGTGCCTGACAGTCGTGACCCACCTGGTCGAAGCGTACGTAGCGTTGTGATTCTGGTCGTGAACGTGTACGTACATACTGGTCAATGTAGAGGCGTGCATGTGTCGTAGTAGAGGCGTGCACGTAGCATGTACACGTACGTACATCGGCCAGGGTGCAAGAAACAAAATACGGCCACGTACGTACATACGGGCAGGGTCTCGAACGCCTACTCGCGCGTACGTACGGCCAGGGCTCGTGTACATGGCTGGGTCAGAACGGAGAAACAATGTCGTCATCATGTTCATGGGGAGCCAACCGGCTGGGTCGGAATGGAATGCGTCGTCGTGTTCATCGGTAGGGCTTGGACAGAACAGCCGATGGAAACGAGGCCTGGCGTACCGCAGAACGGAGGAAACGGCCTTGTGTTTGACCGGCCACGTTCGAAACGGGATGCTGTTCATCGGGAGGGGTCTGGCGTACCGCAAAACGGAGGAAATGTACCTCCTACGGTCGAAACGGGGGTCCTGTTGATCGGGAGGGGTGTGGCGTACCGCAAAACGGAGGAAACAGACTTGTGTTGGAGCGCTACGGCCGAAACGGGGGTCCTGTTCATCGGGAGGGGTGTGGCGTACCGCAAAACAGGACTCCACGGGATACTGTTCATCTCCACCGTTGACCCCCTCCAGCCTCCACGGGCTACTGTTCATCCACCGTCGACCTCCTCCAGCCTCCACCTGCGACTATTCATCCACGGGCTCCTGTTCATCCAGCCTCCACCGCGGCGCTACTCCACCGGCTACTGTTCAACCACCCCTCTCCACGGGCTCCTGTTCAACCACCCCTCCACGGGCTACTGTTCATCCAGCCTTCCACCGTCTACTATTCATCCTGCCCTCCACGGGGTGGTCCTGTTCATCCTGCCCTCCATGGGGTCCTGTTCATCCAGCCCCAACCGGCTCGATCGGGGTCCTGTTCATCCACCCCCACTGGGAACTGTTCATCCAAACCCCCCCAGCAACGCTCACTGTTCATCCAGAGGCAACACCACGGGGTCCTGTTCATCCACCCCACCGGGAACTGTTCATCAAACCCCGATAATGCCCACTGTTCATCCAGAGGCAACATCGATCGGCTTGATTAGCAGCGAGAGCGGCGAATCGCCGATCGGGTTCGATTAACAGCCATCGATCGCCATCGATCGATCGCTCGGGTTCGATGAACGCCAGAGCCTGCGCAATCGCAATCGCCAGTTTAGTTAGAGCCCAACGCCTCGCTCGGGTTCAGTTAGAGCCCAACGCCTCGCACCCACACGCGTGCGTAGAGAAACGGGTATCGCTCGGCTCCGACCACCCACTGTAACCGGGAACACCCTGATATTTACCTCGCCCTCGCTTCTACCATGGTTTTTTCCGTCATGGACGGCCCAAAGAATGTCATGCAGCTGCGTCTCCGGCCCGCCCAGGACGAAAAGTGTTGGAAATATGCCCTAGAGGCAATAATAAATTAGTTATTATTATTATATTTCCTTGTTCATGATAATCGTTTATTATCCATGCTATAATTGTATTGATAGGAAACTCAGATACATGTGTGGGTACATAGACAACACCATGTCCCTAGTAAGCCTCTAGTTGACTAGCTCGTTGATCAATAGATGGTTACGGTTTCCTGACCATGGACATTGGATGTCGTTGATAACGGGATCACATCATTAGGAGAATGATGTGATGGACAAGACCCAATCCTAAGCCTAGCACAAAGATCGTGTAGTTCATATGCTAAAGCTTTTCTAATGTCAAGTATCATTTCCTTAGACCATGAGATTGTGCAACTCCGGATCTTCTGTAGGAATGCTTTGGGTGTACCAAACGTCACAACGAATGGCGGGTGGCTATAAAGGTGCACTACGGTATCTCCGAAAGTGTCATTGGGTTGGCACGAATCGAGATCGGGATTTCTCACTCCGTGTGACGGAGAGGTATCTCTGGGCCCACTCGGTAGGACATCATCATAATGTGCACAATGTGACCAAGGGGTTGATCACGGGATGATGTGTTATGGAACGAGTAAAGAGACTTGCCGGTAACGAGATTGAACAAGGTATCGGCATACCGACGATCGAATCTCGGGCAAGTACAATACCGCTAGACAAAGGGAATTGCATACGGGATTGCTTGAATCCTTGACATCGTGGTTCATCCGATGAGATCATCGTGGAACATGTGGAAGCCAACATGGGTATCCAGATCCCGCTGTTGGTTATTGACCGGAGAACGTCTCGGTCATGTCTGCATGGTTCCTGAACCCGTAGGGTCTACACACTTAAGGTTCGGTGACGGTAGAGTTGTTATGGGAAATATTATGTGGTTACCGAAGGTTGTACGGAGTCCCGGATGAGATCCCGGACATGACGAGGAGCTCCGAAATGGTCCGAGATGAAGATCGGTATATTGGGCGATGGGTATTGGAGTCCGGAATTGTTCCGGGGGTACCAGGTGATGACCAGTGTGTCCAAAAGGGGTTTCGGAGGCCCCGACAAGCTTTGGGGGGCCTTATGGGCCAAGGGGAGAGGGCACATTAGCCCACTAAGGGGCTGAGCACCCCTCCCACCCCATCTCACGTAACCTGGAGAGGTGGGGGCGCCACCCCTAGGGTAGCCACCCCTCCCGGCTTGGGGGGCAAGTTTCCTAGGGGGTGGGGGCGCCAAAACCCATCTAGGGTTTCCCCTATGGCAGCCGCCCCTCCCCTAGGGAACCCTAGGGCGCCTCCCCCTCCTCCCTTCCCCTATATATAGTGAGAGAGAGAGAGAGGGCAGCCGCACCTTCCCCGGCACAGCCCTCTCCCTCCTCCAACACCTCCTCCTCCTCCGTAGTGCTTGGCGGCCCGGCCGAGAACCACGAGCTCCATCACCACCATGCCGTCGTGCTGTCGGAGTTCTCCCTCAACTTCTCCTCTCCCCTTGCTAGATCAAGAAGGAGGAGACGTCCCCGGGCTGTACGTGTGTTGAACGCGGAGGCACCGTTGTTCGGTGCTTAGATTGGAATCAACCGCGATCTGAATTGCTGCGAGTACGACTCCTTCATCCGCGTTCTTGTAACGCTTCCGCTTAGCGATCTTCAAGGGTATGAAGATGCTCATCCTCTCCCTCTCTTGTTGCTAGAATCTCCATAGATTGATCTTGGTGATGCGTAGAAAATTTTGAATTTCTGCTATGTTCCCCAACAAAAAGCCCATTTTCTGTCATGATTTTTTTTCATAGAAGTAGGACCCCACCACATCTATGATGATACCGGATTTTGTCACAATTATCGTCATAGAAGTGTCATAAGTATGATAGAAAAAAATTCGTTCGGCCCAAAATGTCACGGATGTGTCTTTTTTTGTAGTGGGCTCAGGCAACTCACCACTACAATGAGGGCACCCACGATGCGGAGGCCTCGCCCTCTTCCATGTCCAAGGAGCCAATCGTCATTGATATCTCCGACAATGAGGAGTAGCTTGTCTTATTAGCTCACTATAAGGACCCATGTTCAGTTTGCTAGCTACTGCCTTTCCTTAACAAATTCTAGTGAATTGTGTTATCTACTTTTACCATGCAATCTTCTGCTATAGTGTATATGTTCTATATGTCGTGCAATGTGGTGTTCAATTAACTGCTTGGTTCAATTCTGCAAATGTGATGTTCAATTCTTCAGGGTGCAATATTTCCAAGTTGTTAAGCATGCTTGGTTTGGTTAACTGTCTGATCTTCTATTAGGAGTATGTTATATTATTCAATTGGTGTTTAGTTAACTGCTTGGTTCAATTCTGCAATGCGATGTTCAATTGTTGTGGTTGCATTCTGTTATTGCATACCATGTGAGGAATAAATCGAATTTGGCTGTACTAAATACATGAGAAACAAATACAATTGCTATATTTCCGAGTTGTTAACGTTTGGTTCATTTGTGCAATGTGGTTCTCAGTTAACGTTTGGTTCATTTGTTGTGGTGTTTAGTTAACTGCTTGGTTCAATTCTGCAATGCGATGTTCAATTGCTGTGGCTGCATTCTATTATTGTATACCATGTGAGAAATAAATCAAATTTGGCTGCACTTAATACATGAGAAACATATACAAGTGCTATATTTCCTAGTTCTTAATCATGCTTGGTTTGGATAAATGGGTTTTCCACGTGGCTTGAATTAATCTGATGAATCTAAAGTTTGCTTATTTTTCATTAACATATTTCACTGATAGCATGCGAACCCTTACTTAACCTGATGACTAACTACCTTATATGTGTTGCAAGGAAACAATGGGAAGCACTGAGGTTTACAAGATGGTACTAACTATTATACCTTGCCTTTTTTATTCCTTTGCCCCGTTTCCAATATAGAGAAGATATTTGTGCACGTCCTTGTTTTCAGGGTTCACTGATGATTACCTCTCAAACCACCTCTGTGGTTAGGAGGCGAGGAAAGTTTTCATACAACACCCACGGTTCAATATTAAGTGTTCCTGAAGAGGTCGAAGGATGGATGGTCAATCATCCACAGGCACTGGCCTAAAGTTGCAAAGACCTTCAACATGAATGAAGGCTCAATGTTCGCCTCCCGCTTCAGCAGTTTTCCAGATGAGATGCATCTCTCTATGTACCGTCTATGATGCTAATTTCGAAAGGTTCTAGGTGTTGCATGTGAAACTTGCTGCTGGTGCAGTTCTATAATGGGGTAGCTGAGTGATGAAGCTATATCATGTTGTACTCTTATGTATTTTAATTATGAAATCCTGCTTCCTTAATGTGGAAATGGAATATATTATGTGCTTAATATGAATGTCAATTAGATTAGTAAATGGATTATTAATAATAGGGCAATTAGCCCGCTAATTAGCCAATTAGCTTGCTAATTGGGTTTTACTATTGCAAACGATTAATGAGAAAACACCGTGGGCGACGACCTCAGGCAACGCACACATTTTCTAGGAATAAAACGTGTTGGATCAGTGAACAATCACACACAACATTCTCTTCAAAACTGTTTGTGTTACGCCACCTTGCGCAACGTTTTCCTTGTAGTGACTGTGTGGGATGTACATACGAACGGAAACGTCTAGCGGGGACTGGCTGTTTGGGATGTACTTGCGACCGGAAACAATTTCGCCGTATAATTGTATTTTTTTAGCTCTACTGTACGTATTTCCATATTTGAGCGCTCGTCGGTCGCACACGACCTCATTTTGCTGAGCGTGTGTGCCAGGAGGGCATATCCTCGACGGTTTCTGGGTCGTGTGGGAAGGACCCCCCTATCGCCCACATTCGCTTGGCAATGATTCCAAATGCCGTCACGGAAAGGGGTTAAAAACCGTTTGTTTAGGACCGACGCGCACTAGTGATATGGAAGAAGTAAAAGCGATGGACTGCATAATAAAGTTCTTTATCATAAGCGGCAATATAAAGTGACATTATTTTGCATTAAGATTTTGTGCATCCGACCATAAAAGCGCATGACAACCTCTGCCTCCCTCTGCGAAGGGCCTATCTTTTGCTTTTATCTTCTACCCTTATACGAGAGTCATGGTGATCTTCACCTTTCTTTTTTACACTTTTTCCTTTGGCAAGCACTATGTGTTGGAGAGATCCGGATATATATATATCCACTCGGATGTAGGTTATCATAAAGTGTTATTGTTGACATTACCCGTGAGGTAAAAGGTTGGGAGGCGAAACTATAAGCCCCTATCTTTCTCTGTGTCCGATTAAAACTTTGTACCCATAAGTATCGCGTGAGTGTGAGCAATTGTGAAAGACTAAATGGTAGTTGAGTGTGTGGACTTGCTGAAAAGCTCTTATATTGACTCTTTCCGGTGTTATGATAAATTGCAATTGCTTCAATGACTGAGATCATAGTTTGTTGGTTTTCAATGAATTTTTGATTCATACTTTACCTTGTGAATGAATTGTTACTTTAGCATAAGAAATTATATGACACAATATGATGTTGTTCTAAAGATGATCATGATGCCCTCATGTCCGTATATTATTTTATCGACACCCCTATCTCTAAACATGTGGACATATTTTTCGATATCGGCTTTCGCTTGAGGACAAGCGAGGTCTAAGCTTGGGGGAGTTGATACGTCTATTTTGCATCATGCTTTTATATCGATATTTATTGCATTATGGGCTGTTATTACACATTATATCACAATACTTATGCCTTTTCTCTCTTATTTTATAAGGTTTACATGAAGAGGGAGAATGCCCGCAGCTGGAATTCTGGACTGGAAAAGGAGCAAATATTAGAGACCTATTCTGCACAACTCCAAAAGTTCTGAAACTTCTCGCAGAATTGTTTTGGAATATATAAAAAATATTGGGCGAAGAAAGCACCAGAGGGGGGCCACCTGCCATCCACAAGGGTGGAGGGCGCGCCCCCCTACCTTGTGGGCCACCTAGCAGGCCCTCGATGCCCATCTTCTGCTATATGGTGTGTTTTGACCTGGAAAAAATCAGATGGAAGCTTTCGGGACGAAGCGCCGCCGTCTCGAGGTGTAACTTGGGCAGAACCAATCTAGGGCTCCGACGGAGCTGTTTTGCCGGGGAAACTTCCCTCCGGGAGGGGGAAATCAAAGTCATCGTCATCACCAACGATCCTCTCATCGAGAGGGGGTCAATCTCCATCAATATCTTCACCAGCACCATCTCCTCTCAAACCCTAGTTTCTTTTAGTTTAGTTTCTGTTTTAGTTTTAGTTTTAGTTTAGTTTTGTTTTTAGTTTAGTTTTAGTTTTAAAAGAAGAAGAAGAAGAAGAAGAAGAAGAAGAAGAAGAAGAAGAAGAAGAAGAAGAAGAAGAAGAAGAAGAAGAAGAAGAAGAAGAAGAAGGAAGAAGAAGAAGAAGAAGGAAGAAGAAGAAGAAGAAGAAGAAGAAGAAGAAGAAGAAGAAGAAGGATAAGAAGAAGGAGAAGAAGAAGGAGAAGAAGAAGCATAAGAAGAAGGAGAAGAAGAAGGAGAAGAAGAAGGAGAAGAAGAAGGAGAAGAAGAAGGAGAAGAAGAAGAAGAAGAAGAGAAGGAGAAGGAGAAGAAGAAGAAGAAGAAGAAGAGGAGAAGGAGAAGAAGGAGAAGGAGAAGGAGGAGAAGGAGAAGGAGGAGAAGGAGAAGGAGGAGAAGGAGAAGGAGGAGAAGGAGAAGGAGGAGAAGGAGAAGGAGGAGAAGAGAGGAGAAGGAGGAGGAGGAGGAGAAGGAGGAAGAAGGAGAAGAAGAAGAAGGAGAAGAAGAAGAAAGGAGAAGAAGAAGAAGAGGAGAAGAAGAAGAAAGAAGAAGAAGAAGAAGAAGAAGAAGAAGAAGAAGAAGGAGAAGAAGAAGAAGAAGGAGAAGGAGAAGAAGGAGAAGGAGAAGGAGAAGGAGAAGAAGAATGAGGAGAAGGAGA